>CM038142.1:70920187-71126609 GCA_021437245.1 Aegilops speltoides
TTTGGTATTCGTTCAATATTTTGATGAGATGTATGTTGTCTCTCCTTTAGTGGTGTTATGTGAACGTCGAATACATGACACTTCACCATTATTTGGGCCTAGAGGAAGGCATTGGGAAGTAATAAGTAGATGATGGGTTGCTAGAGTGACAAAAGCTTAAACCCTCGTTTATGCATTGCTTTGTAAGGGGCTGATTTGGATCCACTTGTTTCATGCTATGGTTAGGTTTACCTTAATACTTCTTTTGTAGTTGCGGATGCTTGCAATAGGGGTTAATCATAAGTGGTATGCTTGTACAAGAAAGGGCAGTACCCAAGCACCGGTCCACCCACATATCAAATTATCAAAGTAACGAACGCGAATCATATGAGCATGATGAAAACTAGCTTGACAATAATTCCCATGTGTCATCGGGAGCGCTTTTCTCCATATAAGAACTTGTCCAGGCTTGTCCTTTGCTACAAAAAGGATTGGGCCACCTTGCTACACCTTATTTACTTTGATTGCTTGTTACCCGTTACAAATTACCTTATCACAAAACTATCTGTTACCGATAATTTCAGTGCTTGCAGAGAATACCTTACTGAAAACCTCTTGTCATTTCCTTCTGCTCCTTGTTGGGTTCGACACTCTTACTTATCGAAAATACTAAGATAGATTCCCTAAACTTGTGGGTCAACAAGACTCTTTTCTGGCGCCGTTTCCGTGGAGTGAAGCGCGTTTGGTGAGTGGAACTTGGTAAGGAAACATTTATATAGTGTGCTGAAATTTACTGTCACTTGTTACTCACCCCGACCAGTAGAGCAAAGAGTTGCTCCTCAACCTACTGAACCTACTGAAAATGTTCACTTTGAAATTCCTTCGGGTATGGTAGAGAAACTGCTAGCTAATCCATTTGTAGGAGATGGAACATTGCATCCCGATTTACACCTTATCTATGCGGATGAAGTATGTGGATTATTTAAGCTTGCAGGTATGCCCGATGATGTTATCAAGAAAAAGGTCTTCCCTTTATCTTTGAAGGGAGATGCATTGACATGGTATAGGCTATGTGAGGATATGGGATCTTGGGACTATAAACGATTGAAATTGGAATGTCACCATAAGTTTTATCCTTTGCATCTTGTTCATCGTGATCGTAATTATGTATATAATTTTTGGCTTCGCGAAGGAGAAAGCATCGCTCAAGCTTTGGGGAGGCTTAAGTCAATGTTATATTCATGCCCCAATCATGAGCTCTCAAGAGAAATGATTATTCAAAAATTTTATGCTCGGCTTTCTCTCAACAATAGCTCCATGCTCGATACTTCTTGTGCTGGTTCTTATATGATGAAGACTATTGAATTTAAGTGGGATTTATTAGAAATAATTAAACGCAACTCTGATGATTGGGATTCCGATGATGGTAAGGAGTCAGGTATGACACCTAAGTTTGATTGTGTTAAATCTTTTATGGATACCAATGCTTTTCGTGGATTTAGCACTAAATATGGACTTGACTCTGAGATAGTAGCTTCCTTCTGTGAATCATTTGCTACCCATGTTGGTCTCCCTAAGGAGAAGTGGTTTAAATATAATCCTCCCACTAAAGTAAAAGTAGTTGCACCTATTGCAGTTGAAGAAAAGACTATCACTTATAATGATCCTATTGTTCCTACTACTTATGTTGAGAAACCACCTTTCCCTGTTAGGATAAAGGATCATGCTAAAGCTTCAACTGTTGTTCATAAGAGTAATACTAGAAAATATACACCTCCTGAGCAAGTTAAAGTTGAACCTAGTATTGCTATGGTTAAAGCTCTCTTGGCCGATAATATAGATGAGCATGTTATTTATTTCTGTGATGAAGCTGCTAGAATTGCTAGACCCGATGCTAAGAAACATAGACCTATTGTAGGCATGCCTGTTATTTCTGTTAAAATAGGAGATCATTGTTATCATGGCTTATGTGATATGGGTGCTAGTGCCAGTGCAATACCTTTTTCCTTATATGAAGAAATTATGCATGATATTGCACCTGCTGAGGTAGAAGAAATTGATGTTACAATTAAGCTTGCCAATAGAGATACTATTTCACCAATTGGAATTGTTAGAGATGTTGAAGTCTTGTGTGGGAAAGTTAAATATCCTGCTGATTTTCTTTTTCTTGGTTCCCCACAAGATGAATTTTGTCCCATTATATTTGGTAGACCCTTCTTGAATACTGTTAATGCTATAGAGTGCAAAAAGGATGTTGTTACAATTGGCTTAGGGGATATGTCTCATGAGTTTAATTTTGCTAAGTTTCGTAGACAACCCCGATAAAGAGTTGCCTAGTAAGGATGAAATTATTGGTCTTGTTTCTATTGTTGTGCCTCCTACTGATCCTTAGAACAATATTTGCTAGACCATGAAAATGATATGTTGATGAATGAAAGAAGGGAGATAGATGAAGCATTCTTTAAACAGGGTCCTATTTTGAAACACAACTTGCATGTTGAAATCCTAGGGGACCCCCTCCACCCAAGGGTGATCCCGTGTTTTAGCTTAAACCATTACCTGATACTCTTAAATATGCTTATCTTGATGAAAAGAAGATATATCCTGTTATTATCAGTGCTAATATTTCAGAGTAGGAAGATGAAAGATTATTGAAAACTCTAAAGAGGCACCGTGCTGCTATTCGATATACTCTTGATGATCTTAAGGGCATTAGTCCCACTTTATGCAAACACAAATAAAATTGGAAGAAGAAGCCAAACCAGTTATTGACCACCAACGACGGTTAAATCCTAAGATGAAATAAGTGGTAAGAAAGGAAATACTAAAGCTAATTGAGGTAGGTATAATTTATCCCGTTGCTGATAGTCAGTGGGTAAGTCCTGTTCATTGTGTCCCTAAGAAGGGAGGTATTACTGTCATTCCTAATGATAAAGATGAATTGATCGCACAAAGAATAATTACAGGTTATAGGATGGTAATTGATTTCCGTAAACTAAATAAAGCTACTAAGAAAGATCATTACCCCTTACCTTTTATTGATCAAATGCTAGAAAGACTATCCAAACATACACATTTTTGCTTTCTAGATGGTTACTCTAGTTTCTCTCAAATACCTGTGTCAGCGGAGGATCAAGCAAAGACTACTTTTACTTGCCCTTTCGGTACTTTTGCTTATAGACGTATGCCTTTTGGTTTATGTAATGCACCTGCTACCTTTCAAAGATGCATGATGGCTATATTCTCTGACTTTTGTGAAAAGATTTGTGAGGTATTCATGGATGCTTTCCCGTTTATGGATACTCTTTTGATGATTCCTTGAGCAACCTTGAATGAGTTTTGCAGAGATGCGAAGATACTAATCTCGTCTTGAATTGGGAAAAGTGCCACTTTATGGTTAATGAAGGCATTGTCTTGGGGCATAAAATTTCTGAAAGAGGTATCGAAGTTGATAAAGCTAAAGTTGATGGTATTGAAAAGATGCCCTGTCCCAAGGACATCAAAGGTATAAGAAGTTTCCTTGGTCATGCCGGTTTTTATAGGAGGTTCATTAAGGACTTCTCTAAAATTTCTAGGCCTCTGACCAATTTATTACAAAAAGATATTCCTTTTGTCTTCGATGATGATTGTGTAGAAGCATTTGACATACTTAAGAAAGCTTTGTTTCTGCACCTATTGTTCAGCAACCTGATTGGAATTTAACCTTTGAAATTATGTGTGATGCTAGTGATTATGCTGTAGGTGCTGTTCTAGGTCAGAGAGTTGATAAGAAACTAAATGTTATTCAATATGCTAGTAAAACTCTAGACATTGCCTAGAGAAATTATGCTACTACCGAAAAAGAATTCTTAGCAGTTGTGTTTGCTTGTGATAAGTTCAGACCTTACATTGTTGATTCTAAAGTAACTATTCACACTGATCATGCTGCTATTAAATATCTTATGGAAAAGAAAGATGCTAAACCTAGACTTATTAGATGGGTTCTCTTGCTACAAGAATTTGATTTGCATATTATTGATAGAAAGGGAGCTGAGAACCCGTGCTGAGCACAACTTGTCTAGGTTAGAGAATGTTCTTGATGACCCACTACCTATTGATGATAGCTTTCCTAATGAACAATTAGCTATCATAAATGCTTCTCGTACTGCTCCATGGTATGCTGATTATGCTAATTACATTGTTGCTAAATTTATACCACCTAGTTTCACATACCAGCAAATGAAAAAGTTTTTCTATGATTTAAGACATTACTTCTGGGATGACCCACACCTTTATAAAGAAGGAGTAGATGGTGTTATTAGATGTTGTGTACCTGAGCATGAACAGGAACAGATCCTACGCAAGTGTCACTTCGAGGCATATGGAGGACACCACGCTGGAGATAGAACTGCACATAAGGTATTGCAATCTGGTTTTTATTCGCCTCCTCTCTTCAGAGATGCCCGTAAGTTTGTCTTGTCTTGTGATGAATGTCAAAGAATTGGTAATATTGGTAGAAGTCAAGAAATTCCTATGAATTATTCTCTTGTCATTGAACCGTTTGATGTTTGGGGCTTTGATTACATGGGACCTTTTCCTGCCTCTAATGGGTATACACATATTTTAGTTGCTGTTGATTATGTTACTAAGTGGGTAGAAGCTATTCCAACTAGTAGTGCTGATCATAACACCTCTATTAAGATGCTTAAAGAATTTATTTTTCCGAGGTTTGGAGTCCCTAGATATCTCATGACTGATGGTGGTTCACATTTTATTCATGATGCTTTTCGTAAAATGCTTGCTAAGTATGATGTTAATCATAGAATTGCATCTCCTTATCACCCACAGTCTAGTGGTCAAGTAGAATTGAGCAATAGAGAGCTCAAATTAATTTTGCAAAAGACTATTAATAGATCTAGAAAGAATTGGTCCAAGAAACTTGATGATGCATTATGGGCTTATAGAACTGCATATAAGAATCCTATGGGTATGTCTCCATATAAAATGGTTTATGGAAAAGCATGTCACTTACCTCTCGAACTTGAACATAAGGCATATTGGGCTATCAAAGAGCTCAATTATGATTTCAAACTTGCCGGTGAGAAGAGGTTATTTGACATTAGCTCACTTGATGAATGGAGAACCCAAGCCTACGAGAATGCCAAGCTGTTTAAAGAAAAAGTTAAAAGATGGCATGATAAAAGGATACAAAAGCATGAGTTTAATGTAGGTGATTATGTTTTGCTTTTCAACTCTCGTCTAAGATTTTTTTTTCCAGGAAAACTTCTCTCTAAATGGGAAGGCCCTTACGTTATCGAGGAGGTCTATCATTCCGGTGCCATAAAAATCAACAACTTCGAAGGCACAAATCCAAAGGTGGTGAACGGTCAAAGAATCAAACATTATATCTCAGGTAATCCTATAAATGTTGAAACTAATGTTATTGAAACCATAACCCCGGGGGAATACATAAGGGAAACTTTACAGAATGTTTCAGACTCCGAAAAGGAATAGGTATGTGGTATGGTAAGTAAACCGACTCCAAAACAGCTCCAATAGCAATTTTTCTCCGTTTTGAAATATTTAAGAAAATAGGAAAATAAGAAGTAGTCCGAGAAGGACATGAGGCATCCACGAGGGTAGAGGGTGCGCCCCCCTGCCTCGTGGGCACCTCGTGTGCTCTCCGGACTCCGTTTTCTTGGATGATACTTTTTTTGGTCGGTAAAAATTCATTATATAATCTCCCAAAGGTTTTGACCACCGTATCATGCAAATATCCTCTGTCTTTGTTTCGAGCTGTTTTTCTGACAGATCTAGAGCACCATGACATCTTCAAGCGCTCCCAAGGACAAGTTTTTAGAGAGGGTCATCAACCCCTACCTCGCGGAGGTGCTACATCACCGTCAAACCATTGAGATGCGTGAGGGGGTGCTACACATCCGCGATGTGGAGGGACCAAGGAGTACCGAAAGCGTGGAGGCAAGGCTCGAAACAATGGAACAACAAGTTTTCAAGTGCCAATGGATGGTGGAACGCGGACTCACCGCCAACCAGATGATGATCGCGGAGTTCACCAACAACCACAAGCTGGACGCCAAGAACATTGGGGAGACCATCTTCAAGCTTCATGAGAAAATCAAGCATCTCCAAGCCCAGACCTATGACCTGCAAAACCAAAATTGTGAGTATGAATATAGATTCAAGAGGATGAGTTTGGCTGTAGATTTGAGGATCCCGGAGACTCGATCATCTTTCTATGATGGTGAGCCTATGCCTTGGAAGACGGACGACAAGCCTACATCATCAACAACTCCATCATCACCACCTTCAAGGACATAATCACATGGGTATGAGAACTCCCCTTGGAAACCGCCAAGCTTGGGGGAGTTGCCCCAGTATCGTATCACCATCACACTCCTATCTTTACCGTTTTTCTTAATTTGATCCTTTTAGTAATATCTTGATCTAGTAGAATAAAGTTTTGGTATGAATTAGTTCTGAGTTTTGCTTTGTGATCCCTCTTTGTAATCGAGTCCGTGAGCTTTATATAATAAAGATTAGTGTTGAGTCAAGGGCTTTGCTATCTTGCGATGATCTTGAGAAAATAGAAGAATATAAAGAAATAAAAGAGACCATATTGATCTTATGGATAGTAATGACTTCACATATAAAGAGTATGATACATAAAAGTTGTTGAGAGTTGGCACACATAGTTTTGGTCATCGTTGCAATTAATAGGAAGTAATAAAGAAAGAGAGGTTCTCACATATAAATATACTATCTTGGACATCATTTATGATTGTGAGCACTCATTAAGGTATGACATGCTAAAGAGTTGATGTTGGACAAGGAAGACAACGTAATGGGTTATGTTTTCTCACATCTCAGTTAAAGTATATTGTCATGGATCATTCAAACTTGTTGGGCTTGCCTTTCCCCCTCATGCTAGCCAAATTCCTTGCACCAAGTAGAGATACTACTTGTGCTTCCAAACATCCTTAAACCCACTTTTGCCATGAGAGTCCACCCTATCTACCTATGGATTGAGTAAGATCCTTCAAGTAAGTTGTCATGTTGCATGCAATAAAAATTGCTCTCTAAATATGTATGACTTATTAGTGTGGAGAAAATAAGCTTTATACGATCTTGTGATATGGAAGTAATAAAAGCGACAGACTGCATAATAAAGGTTCATATCACAAGTGGCAATATAAAGTGACGTTCTTTTGCATTAAGATTTCGTGCATCCAACCAAAAAGAACATGACAACCTCTGCTTCCCTCTGCGAAGGGCCTATCTTTTACATTATGCAAGAGTCAAGGTGATCTTCACCTTTCCTTTTTATTTTATCCTTTGGCAAGCTCCTCATGTTGGAAAGATCCTGATATATATATCCACTTGAATGTAAGTTAGCATGAACTATTATTGTTGACATTACCCTTGAGGTAAAACGTTGGGAGGCAACACTATAAGCCCCTATCTTTCTCTGTGTCCGATTAAAACTCCATAACCATAAGTATTGCGTGAGTGTTAGCAATTGTGAAAGACTAAATGATAGTAGAGTATGTGGACTTGCTGAAAAGCTCTTATGTTGACTCTTTCCGATGTTATGATAAATTGCAATTGCTTCAATGACTGAGATTATAGTTTGTTAGTTTTCAATGAAGTTTCTGATTCATACTTGACATTGTGAATAGATTGTTACTTGAGCATAAGAAATAATATGACAAAATATATATAAGTTTCTGTTATAAGAATGATCACGATGCCCTCATGTCCGTATTTTATTTTATCAACACCTCTATGTCTAAACATGTGGACATATTTTCCGATATCGGCTTCCGCTTGAGGACAAGCGAGGTTTAAGCTTGGCGGAGTTGATACGTCCATTTTGCATCATGCTTTTATATCAATATTTATTGCATTATGGGCTGTTATTACACGTTATGTCACAATACTTATGGCTCTCTTATTTTATAAGGTTTACATGAAGAGGGAGAATGCCGACAGCTGGGATTCTAGGCTGGAAAAGGAGCAAATATTAGAGACCTATTCTACAAAGCTCCAAAAGTCTTGAAACTCCATGAAAGTCATTTTGGGAGTTAATAAAAAATATCCAATGGAAAAAATACCTGAGGGGGGCCACCCACCACCCACGAGGGTGGGGGGCGCGCCCTACCCCCCTGGGCACGCCCCCTGCCTCATGGGCCACCTGGCAGCCCTCCGGTGCCCATCTTCTGCTATATGAGGTCTTTTACCCTGAAAAAAATCATAAGCAAGCTTACGGGACGAAACTCTTCCACCACGATACGAAACCTTGGCGGAACCAATCTAGGGCTCCGGCGGAGCTGTTCTGCCGGGGAAACTTCCCTCCGGGAGGGGGAAATCATCACCATCGTCATCACCAATGATCCTCTCATCGGGAGGGGGTCAATCTCCATCAACATCTTCACTAGCACCATCTCCTCTCAAATCCTAGTTCATCTCTTGTATCCAATCTTTGTACCAAAACCTCAGATTGGTACCTGTGGGTTGCTAGTAGTGTTGATTACTGCTTGTAGTTGATGCTAGTTAGTTTATTTGGTGGACGATCATATGTTCAGATCCTTAATGCATATTAATACCCCTTTGATTATGAACATGAATATGCTTTGTGAGTAGTTACGTTTGTTCCTGAGGACATGGGAGAAGTCTTGCTATTAGTAGTCATGTGAATTTGGTATTCGTTCGATATTTTGATGAGATGTATGTTGTCTCTCCTCTAGTGGTGTTATGTGAACTTCGAATACATGACACTTCACCATTATTTGAGCCTAGAGGAAGGCACTGGGAAGTAATAAGTAGATTATGGGTTGCTAGAGTGACAGAAGCTTAAACCCTAGTTTATGCGTTGCTTCGTAAGGGGCTGATTTGGATCCACTTGTTTCATGTTATGGTTAGGTTTACCTTAATACTTCTTTTGTAGTTGCAGATGCTTGCAATAGGGGTTAATCATAAGTGGGATGCTTGTCCAAGAAAGGGCAGTACCCAAGCACCGGTCCACCCACATATCAAATTATCAAAGTAATGAATGCGAATCATATGAGCGTGATGAAAACTAGCTTGACGATAATTCCCATGTGTCCTCGGGAGCGCTTTTCTCCATATAAGAACTTGTCCAGGCTTGTCCTTTGCTACAAAAAGGATTGGGACACCTTGCTGCACCTTATTTACTTTCATTGCTTGTTACCCGTTACAAATTACCTTATCACAAAACTATCTGTTACCGATAATTTCAGTGCTTGCAGAGAATACCTTACTGAAAACCGCTTGTCATTTCCTTCTGCTCCTCGCTGGGTTCGACACTCTTACTTATCGAAAGGACTACGATAGATCCCCTACACTTGTGGGTCATCATAAATCAATCTTAGAGAAAACTTTGGCTCCTTGCAACTGGTCAAACAAATCATTGATCATAGGCAGAGGGTACTTGTTCTTGATCGTCACCACATTCAGTGCATGATAGTCTACCACCATCCTTAATGATCCATCCTTCTTCTCAACTAAGAGCACTGGGCTCCCCAAGGTGAAGAACTTGGTCGAATATAACCTTTATCCAATAACTCCTTGATCTGCTTCTTAATCTCCTCCAGATCGTTAGCGGGCATCTGGTACGGTCTCTTGGATATTGGTCCGGTGCCTGGTAACAGTTCGATCAAAAAATCGATGTCTCGATCTGGCGGCATACCTGGTAACTCCTTTGGGAATACGTCAAGGTAATCATTTGCAATAGGCACTTCCTCCTGAACAACTCCTGAGAGGGCATTCACTTGCGCCCTCCTTGGCATGTGCCTCAGCACGTACTTGATCCTCTTTCCTTCTGGGGTGGTGAGGAGAATAGATTTACTAGCGCAATGAATGTTTCCTTCATACTTGGATAACCAATCCATACCTATGATTATGTCCAAACCCTGGGATTCCAAGACAATGAAGTCTGGGGGGAAAACACATGTCTCCCTATAGTCAATGACAACTGAAAACATCCTCGACTAGCCATGTATTATGCTCCTGGGGAACTCACTAGCATAGGTGACTTAAGAGCTACGTTGGCAAATTATACTTTTCCATAAAACCCCTAGATATGTATGAATGGGATGCACCGGTGTCAAAAAGAACAAGGGTTGTAAATGCATTAACCAAAAACTTACCAACCACTGTGTCGGCCTACTCATTAACTTCCTCCACATTGATGTGGTTCATCTATCCTCTGGTGAAGGGATTGGGCTTCTTTCCTGAGCTTCCATTGCCATTTCCATTCTTTGCCTCGGGACACTCGGTGGCGTAGTGTCTAGTCTTCCCGCACTTGAAACAAGTAATGTGACTCAGACCCTTCATGGCGGGGGTTGATGGGGTGGAACGGTTCTGGATGTTGTTTCCTCCATTCCCATTCATGGTGCCACTGTGGTTGTGTGAATTTCTGCCAGAGTGGGAATGGCCTCCATGGTTATGTCCTCCATGGGAGGGATGAGTATGTCCTCCTAAGTACGGGGAATAGCGGGGCTTCTGCTAAACTCTAGAGTTGTACTTCCCCTGTCCATACTTCCACTTGCGGCTCTCTATCTACTGCTCCTTTCCTTCAATCATGATGGCCCTGTCTACCTGCTCCTGGTAGTTATTGAAAGTGGCTACCATCAGCTGCACACTCAACTCATTGTTGAGTCCTTCAAGAAACTTCTCCTGCTTCATGGCATCTGTGATCACGTCATCTGGTGCATAGCGAGCTAGCTGCCTGAAGTCATCCACGTACTGCCCCACAATATGGTTTCCCTGGCGTAAGTTGCAGAACTCACGCTTCTTCAGGCTCATGGCTCCAACTGAAACATGTGCAGTGCGGAAGGCTTGCTGAAACTGATCCTAAGTAACTGTAGCAAGGGGATAAGTGGTGGTGTAGTTCTCCCACCAAGCGGCTGCTGGTCCCTCAAGCTAATGTGCGGCAAAGCGCACTCTCTCTGCATCCGTGCATCCAGTAGTGGCTAGCTCTCTTCCCATCTTGCGGAGCCAGTCATCTGCAACAATCAGCTCGGTGCTACTATAGAACACCGGCGGATTCAATCTTAGGAAACGGGTCAGGTTGTCAATAGGAGGAGGGTTGTTGTTGTTGTTGTTGTTGTTGGTGGTGGTGGTGGTGGTGGTGGTGGTGTTGTTGCCTTGGTTCTGATCAAGTAGTTGCATCAAAGTGTTCTGCTGCTGGATCAACTGAGTGAGCTCGGGTGGGAAAGCTAATCTAGTGTCGCGTCTCGGAGGCATCTGATGGGTTAGAGGGATGAGGAATAGAATAGAATGAGGTCTAATGAGAGATTCACTACCCATATGCACATGAGACAAACATATTCATATCACATCACTCAATTTCAAACAAGATTCACACAAAGATCCTAAGCTGCTATTACAAAAACTCATGAACGGTCCTAACTACTTGGGAGAATACAAATTGTAACAAGGTGGTTATCTAAAAACTTTGATCGGTAGAAGACTCCATTATATCTGCTCCAGCTTCATCTTCATAATCATCACTGTCGGTGTCATCTAGTATGATGCAGTCTTCCGAACGAATGCCCATCTCTGGTTCTGGCTTCACCACAGGTGCTCCTATCTTCTTCTTTAGTTCTTCATTCTGCTCTAGTAGCACAACAATTTCCTCTTCATATCGATCGCGTGCTGTCTTGAGTTCTTCTTCTAGCTCGATATTCCATGTCATAACCGTCTTGGTCTTCAGCATGAGAGTGCACATATGATTCTCATAGTGACGAATGTGCTGGTCCATTTCATGTACGAATGCTGCAATGGATTTATCATTCTTGGTGCGAATCATCTCCCATTGCTCATCACGGCATCCACAAATCTGGTAGGTGGTGTCTTCAAGATCCTTGTTGTAGACTTCCAAATGAGTCCAAAGGTGATGTGTGCTGCCATACTCTTTCCTAAGCTCCAGGTTGGTGCATCAAAGACAAGTTTGAGAGGTTTCGTGACTGGTGCAATAGTCCTCCCAGGAACACAAACTTTGATCCTCCAGCACTCCTCTTCTGGCAAAGTTGCAGTGAACGTTCCGGTGAAGCTTGGTATTCCGATGTGCAGGTACTTCATGACTTCCTTCAAGTGTCTTCCAAAAGGGGTGTCATCGTCGGGCTGAGTAAACTTGTTCCTGGGGTCTGACATCTATAGAGTAGAAATAGAGAAGGATTAGAAATGAGTAGAGAAGAGTATCCCGTGGCTTATCCTAGTGGTCGCGTCCTACAGTCAGTGTGTCAGTACTAGGAAAAGGCTAATTAGTTGCGCACCTATTTTGGCCATTAATGGCGCACTACAGGTGCGCCACTATCATCACGCTACTAGTAACTAGTACTAATGGCGCACCCCTAGTGCGCCATTGGTATACCAGACAATAGTGGCGCACCAGGGAGTGCGCCATTAGTATGTCAAACGGTGCGCCATTACTATGCCTCCCAGGGGGCCATATTTACCTTGTGCTCTGGGTTACTAATGGCGCACATCTAGTTAATGCGACAGTAGTGTGTTTACTGCAGTGCGCCACTAAAGTGCAGCATGATGCGCCACTAGTATGAATATTAGGAATTATTTTCTTCTTTTCTAATATTTGCACAGGTTAAAAAATATATTACTACACAAAATATAGACAACACAACATATAAACAGCAGATTTATCGAATACAATAGAAGATTAGTCTCCAAATACAATTCATTATATTAGTCTCCGAATTCAAAATACCAAACAAAGTTAGAACACTACAAGTCTCGAGACCGCGAGTAGCGAGTTTGTCTTCACATTACAAGTCAACATCGATCATCTAAACTACCATCACATAGAAGAGAGCTGCGGTCATCACAATGAGCATCATCGCGATGAAACTGGTCTTTATCCGGTTCCTCCAACGCTCCCTCCTCTCTCCCGCTAGATAGCGCGCGTATCTAGCTTCCGCCTCCGCCCTAGTGGTGTACCCTTTGTAACTGTTACCGCTGAAACGGTGAACCTGTGTCCGACACTCCTCCCAGTCGTCGTAGACTCTGGGAACCTTACCCTTGTACACGACATATGACGACATCTCTATGCACTAGACAAACAAAACGTTAGTAGCAATTCACAGACAATACATAAGCAATATATAAGTATGCAACAAAAGGATCAGAAGAGAAAAGCAACACATTAATAGCATGATTCATGGTCCTACTAATAAATAGCATCGATTACATATAAGTTGAACGACTGTCCAAACAATAGAGAGATACAAGTTCATTAAAGTTTAATTACAACATGAGCTAATCGATATTTCAGAACTACATAGCATCACTACTTTCGACTCGACTCAGGGACCAGAGCGTGGATGAAGCCGCCGTCTATCGTGATGGTCATGAAATCATGGTCATTGTTAGCCTACATTTGTAGCATTGTTTCTGTCTCACTGTTGGACGGTTGATATCTGAGGTAGAACTGCCCCGAGGTACGAAGGACATCCTAATGGATGATTTCTGCAAATTCCAACTGGGTGCGAAAGAATTCTTGTCTGATGTCCGCGTCCTGGATTGCCGACAAGCGTGCGGCCCAATCTTTGAGATTATTTGGTAGCAGAAGGTGATTATGGTCCCGTACGATCGCCCGCATGTGATGGAGGGTGTAGTAGGCATCCTTCTGACCGCCAGGCAGATGCTTGATGCAGGGGAACGTCGTATTGTGGGTGAACACGTGCTTGCCGTACCTACAAATTGGCCTGCTGAAGGTGCCTCCAGATCTGGCGTAGCTGGGGAGAGCTTCATCAAGAACTTTCTTGATATTTGTGTAGTCTTTCTTCGACTGACGGTCTGAGTCGAAATACGCGGCCATGGAATATTTCAGGCTTAAGAGGATGAGTGTGCAATGTGTGTCACTGCACAAAACACGGAATGTTAGAAAAAAAAGAATGATCGAAGTCTAAGAAATCATATGTTATGGGGCGCTGAGGGGATGACTTACTCGGGAAAGTAAGGCACGAGGAAGTTATCCTTATCTGGGTTTGCCAGAGTGACGCCTTCAAGGTATGAACTCGCGACTTGCCGGTCCCCAGCGCTGCCCAAGATCTTGGCACGCATGTAGAAGGGATCGACTATCACGATGTCCGGGGTCTTGTCTCTAATGATCCGCATCTCCATACTCAGCGAAAATAGCCGAATGAAGGTGTAGTGTAGCGGATGAAGGTTAGACATAGCGAAGATGTCATCAAACCGCAGGACGATCATTACCCCCGATGGTGCTATCGACAAAGCCCTTGCCCTCTGGCACCTTGGCCACGAAAACCGGGTATGCCACATCATTCTCGGAGAGATGCCGCTTCTCCAAAGAAAGAACACTGTGCAGACTCCGCATAGCACCGGTTGCAGCATTGAGCAAATTAGTCGGTAGCATCGGCCTACCCGCCACATGCACCCTCCTCGAGATATCCTTAGGTGAAGGTGGCTCGTCCTGAGCACGGATCGTACTCGGTGCCGGCTGGCTCGCACCCTTGTTAGTCTTTCTTTTTCGTCCCTTCTTCTTCTGATGTAATGGGATCGAGTTCTGCTCAGAGACCGCCTTCTTGATTGTGTTGGGGCTGATAATATTTCGCACCTCAGCTATCTGAGGCTCGGTGAAGGCGGCGGTGGAGGCATCTCCCGAGAATCGAGCGCCGACGGCGCTGTTGCAATTGGGTTTCTCCGCGGTACCAGCTAGATTGCAGTCGTCTTTTGCAGGGTTGGGTTCTTGAGAAGGAGGCCCCAAGAATTCGTCACCGTACCCATGTTCATTGAAGTACTTATCGACGTTGGTAAATGTACAGTCGTCGTCGTCGTCCGGATCCTGTGCCATATGCATGTCCGGATCATGTGCCATATGCATGTCCGACATGTCCGGTAGCGTTGCGGTAGTCTTGCCATGGCTTGGCGCCGGCACGACTGGCGGTGTTGTCTGTGGGGTGGTGTCGCCCGACCCAAACGAATCTGGCTCTTCGGCCAAAGCAGGGGCCAGCTTAAGCAGGCACTGAGGGTCATCACATCATCTTCGTCAGCCCCAGCGGGTCGAAACGGAGGTAACAAGTCATCGTAGCCTGGCAGCACCCAAACCAGTTGAACCCTATACACGGTGAGTGGCATTGCATTACCGTGGAACACGGGGTTGCCCGGTTGAACGATTCTGCCCTTGGCGACATCAATCAACTCACCGCCCATGAAAGGCAGGAGAGTGCATGGAACGTCGGCGGCGCCCTGCGAAAACATCTAGGGCGTCAGGGATGCCCAGTCAAAGGCAAGGAGATGAAGTCATTGGCCGAGAGGCTTAGTTACCGTGATGGCATCGAGCTCAGCTAATGTCGAGGCACCGCCAACGGTGGGCGTGCAAGTGATGGAGCGGTCGCTCGCTGCCGAGGTGCCGGCCGGCGTATTCTTCGCACACCCGGGTGCATTAAGCTCCAATGCCCGCGCCGGCGCCGGAGACACCAATACCGCCTCCGCCGGACACACCAATGGCGCCGCCTGCGCATTGTGCGAGTTGCTGGCCGTGAAGCTGGGAACCGGGGGCGGCCCCTGTTGGCCGCCTGCAATCCAGCCTGCAGCCCCTCAATCAAGGTAGGCACAATGGCGGTGATCGTCGCTCCCAGTTGGTCTCGCACTTGCTCTTGGACCATCTCCGAAATCCGCGCCACTTGTGCCTTGAGTTCTTGAACCTCGCGCGATTGCTTTCCGAGCTGGTCTTTCTCTCCTTTCGCCCACCAGTGTTATAGTATTCTGACCATTTCATGGACAAGCCTTTGCCGGCCACACGACCAGCTCACGACGGCTTACTGAACTTATCCTTGTTTTTGATTACGTTCAACGCCCTATTTAAAGTGATGTCCCAAGGGGAGCTCTGAGACGACCCCGCGCTACTACTTTCAGTGTCTTGCGGAAGGAATGTGAACCATTTAGAAATTTGGCTTCATTAATTAGAATGCAGCCATATGAAGCTAATTACGCAGGGGTGTATTGCTTACCAGAACAAGCTCAAGCGCCTTGGTCTTCGGATCCGTGGTAAGCTCCTTTGTTACCGGGTCCACCTTGTACCGGGCCCTGACATAGTTCCTAGTCTGCTTGTCATGGTATTTATCAAAGAGGGGTGGTAGGCCTTGCTCGGCACGCTCCGCATCCTCCTTGTCCCATATAGGTTCCGCCACTCTGTAACCGACGAGACCGAGTTTGTGGACCCCTAAGTTCAAGTCCCACATATCTTTCCCCCACTGACTTGATTCCGTGTTTGAGTTGCTCTCGCACTTGATCTTGAACTCCTTGTAGTCATCTTCACTGATCGAAGGATTTGTCTCCTTGATCTTCTCATAACTATCACCTCTTAGAATCCTTCTCCTCACCGCGGCTCTCCAAGTAGCCAGGGCCGTGCTCATCTTCGTGAGGGCGGCACTGTTCACTTGATTCCCTAAGAGGCGTGTGTTTGCGACGTCACCGGGGAACTTGTATCATTCGTGCAGCTTCGTGAAGAGGAGGTTGCGCAAATTCCCTCGATCACGATGCCTTAGGTTCTCGGTGTTGATTGAGACGGTGCTCCGGAGAATGCACCCGAGTTGTCCCGAGTACCCACTGACTTATTCTTTGGGCGCCGTTGGATGCCCACTGGAGGACACTTCGGTATCTTCCTGCTTGACAGTGCCGAGCACGTTCGGGCACTAGTCCTTTCATTGCCTCTTCGCTTGGCTACCATCTGTGCATGCGCTACCATCATCAGTGGTGGCATCCTCGGCGACACCATTAGTGGTGTCATCTCTGATGCCACTAGGGGTTGTGTAGTTGGGATCGGTGTCTTCTGCGGTGTCCTCATAGCGGTCAGGTTCTTCCTCCATCTCCTGGGACAGCTCCCAGAATTGCTTGCCCGAACCGCTGGCCTCATCGTTGTGGGCCATGTTTTGCTCTAAATAGGAAAAAAGTTTGGTCAAAAAGTTGGTTATTGTCAAGGCAAGCAAGGGTGTCTGAGTGTGTGAAAAAATACTAAACTAATCCAAGGGCTGAAAATTGATCATCTGTTTCAGATTGCAGTTTTCTTTCTTGGGGCTTCGGTGTGTGGTACAAAACTGAATTTTGGAAATCTACAGAATGAACAAGCTAAGGGCTGCAAATGCCTGCAAGGCTTCAAGGGTGACGACATAATGTCTCAGTGTTATTTAAGAGTTGGTTTGTGACGAATTATCATAGTCTCATCATTTAGGATTTGTCGACATCGAGGCATCCTAAAAGCTAGCTTTTATCATTTAGGGTTTGTCGACGCCGAGGCACCCTAAAAGCCTAAGCTTTCATCATGGTGCACAAAGTGCAACAAACAGATTATTTCAACCCCCCAAACAATAATGATATCATTCTTTTCCTGAACTATAAACAACTCATAGTTTCGTCTGTCCACACATGAATTCAGCATATGTGGTTAATGCAGCAAGAATAAAGGGGCACCACATGTCAAAAATCTCGCATCCAGAATTTCACAATTGAGCCCAACGTTAATTAAGTACTAAGATACCCCGGCCCATTCATTTGAGGGAAATTATCTTGTGGGTGAAAATGCAGTTGATGTTCCCCGATGGGTATGCAGCGAATCTAAAGAGGGGAGCAAGTCTTGATAAATTGAAGATATTTGGTCTCAAGAGTCATGATTGGCACATACGGATTGAGCGGGTAATGCCGGTGATGTTGCGTGGCTTCATCCCTGAGGATGAATGGCTAGTACTGGCAGAACTCAGCTATTTCTTCCATGTTCTTTGTGTGAAAGAACTATCGTCTAGCATGCTATAAGAAATGGAAGAGTTGGCGCCGGAGTTGATCTGCAAGTTAGAGAAGATCTTTCCACCGGGCTTCTTTAATCCAATGCAGCATTTGATTTTGCATCTCTCGACCGAGGCAAGATTGGGGGGGCCCATGCAAAATCGTTGGTGCTACCCAACTGAGAGGATGCAGAAGACGCTTCAAGAAAAATGTAAAAATAAACGTAGAATTGAAGCATCGATGGCTGAGGCATTCATCACTAAGGAGGCGGCAAACTTCGTGATAGCACACTACGAAGCCAAAAATCGTCATTTGCATAATCCGAAGCCTCGGTACAATGCTGACGAGCCTAAAAAGGGTGGATCCAACCTCAGCCTATTCAAAGGGAATCTCGCACCAGCCAGTGTTTCAAATCCAGTATCTTTGGATAACGAAGAATGGCAGACCATTCCGTTGTATATCTTCAACAACCTGATAGAAGTGCGGCCGTACATCGAGTAAGTTCTTGGTACATTGTTTCGCAACTTCTATTTCCTTTGAACTGCTCTTATTCCTGGATATTTCATACAGTCGATATGTCTCCCTATTCTCGTATGGAGCGGTGATCCAAAAGGATTCCGTCGAAGAGTATGAGCTTCTTACAAAGCAAGGAGGCGGCTATCCCGGTTTCATCTCTTGGTTCAAACAAACGGTAATTTCTATTAGACAATTTCATTTCATTCGCTAATTTGTGCGTAATGCAACAATCCTTTCATATTAAACTTGTAGGCTAATTTAGAGTCTATGGACGCCGAATTGAGACAAGTCGCTAATGGTTTTGACTATAAGGTCCATTCATTTGACAAATACGACATCAACGGGTATCGCTTTCGTACCTATGGCAAAGAGCTATCTATGGCTGACCGAAAGTCTACAAATTGTTGTGTATCTGCTATCGGCGAAGGAGGTAACGAGTATTATGGGAGAATTGAAGAAATTTATGAACTTCTATTCTATGGTGAAAACCCACCGAATGTTGTAGTCTTCAAATGTTATTGGTTTCAGCCGAAGGAGACTAGAAGGACTCATGATCATATAGGGCTAGTTGAAATCAACCAAAGCACCCATTTAGATGTTCCTGATGTCTATATTACGGCTCAATAGGCGACCCAAGTATTCTATCTACGATGGGCCTGCCAAACTAATCCAAATCAGAAAGGTTGGGATGTCGTTTATGAAGTGCCGCCACGTGCTAGACTATCTCCCCCAAAGGAAGAGGATTATGAACCTCACATTAACCCAGACAAATATGAAGGAGAATTCTTCCAAGAGACACGTCTTTCCAAAAAGCATTTCAAGAACCGGTATACTTCACCCCAAAACATTGAAGTAGACAGCGATAGTGAATTCCACATCACCCCAGAGGAGGAACAAGAAGAGCCGGAACAAGAAAAGGTTACTGTTGCGGATGACCTGTCAATGCTTGACTGATTACGTAAAGGTGGCCTTCCACATGTTGATGCCACTGAACCCTATGAGCCCGTCATTGATTATAGTGATGATGATGATTATGCATCTATTGATGATACTGAACGAGATTATTAGTAGTGTCAGGTATTCAATTTTTTTATGTTGTACTTGATGATGATACACTTAAGTGATATACATATTATTATTCATGTCGGTATTTTTTTTATGTTGTACTAATTTCGTTTACTCTTTGTCATGGCGGTGTTGAAGGATGGAAGGGAGCCGATCGAGGCCAAGGACAAGCGTGCCCAAATTGAAGGTGTGCCACACCATTAAGGTAGCTCCAGCTTATATCGATTCGGTGGGCGGGTATGTGGTTTGCTTCATGATTAATGCAATTCATTCATCATGCTAGCTTGAGCCCTTTAATTACTAATTTACTTTGTTTCTCTCTTTCGGGCATGCTCCAATAAGACGGATAAGGTGCCAGAGGGGTATGACCTGTATGCCATGGCCCACACTGCCTCTTACAAGCAAGTCAAGGGGGAGGCGAGGAAAGGGGAGGAGTTTAACCCAAGACAGATTCCCATTGATCCAGAGCAGGTGATGATATCTGGTGGCGGGAGGTCCCGTGGCTCCATAGCCATTGATCCAGAGATTTCTCCTGAGACCAAGGTGAGTTTAATTTGAATGGACGTTGCTTGCTAGTCTTAACATTTGAGTGTCATCATGCTAACGAAACATTGGAAATGATCTTTGGTGCAGCGTAACTCCACACAAGCATCACACGATCCTTCTCCAGCTACTAGCATGAGCCAGCCCGCTCCTACACCTCCATGATCAAGGTAAGTTTCTCTAGTTTTTTGCTTAACAAATGCATAAAGACCTAGACTTAGCTTTATTTCCTCCAATATGCTTACCTTAATGACTTAGAGTTAGCTTCTTTTCCTCCAAAATGACTTAATAAGCTTACTGACCTCCAAAACCAGCCATTGTACCAAAGTTAGCTCTAAAACGATCTATACTTAGCTTTGTTTCCTCCAAAATGACCTAAGTTAGTTATAATATGCTTAGTTAACTAGGTTTGCTCAATAATGACATGTACTTAGCTTACTTATATAAAAAACAGCATAATTAGCTTACTTAGCTCATAAGCGATCCATTTTACCTAAGTTAGCTCTAAAATGACCCATTTTACCTTAGTTAGGTCATAAATGATCCATTTTAGCCAAGTTAGCTTTAAAATGACCCATTTTACATAGATTATCTCCAAAATGATCCATTTTACCTAGATTATCTCCAAAATGATCTACCTATGTTAGCTCTAAAATGACCCATTTTACCTACGTTAGCTCCAAAATGACCCATTTTACCTACGTTAGCTCCAAAATGACCTATCTTCCCTACCTTAGCTCTAAAATGACCCATTTTACCTATGTTAGCTCTAAAATGACCCATTTTACCTACGTTAGCTCCAAAATGACCCATTTAACCTACGTTAGCTCCAAAATGACCCATTTTACCTACGTTAGCTCCAAAATGACCCATTTTACCTATGTTAGCTCCAAAATGACCCATCTTACCTACGTTAGCTCTAAAATGATGCATTTTACCTAAGTTAGCTCATAAACGATCCATTTCACCTAAGTTACCTCACAAACGATGGCGTGCTTCTTCTTCTAGTCTTCTTCTTCTAGTCACCTTTTCCTAACTTTCTTATTTGCCATTTTGCAGATTTCATTCACTTCTTGGAAGATAGCTTGCTATGATGGAGTGCTTGTTTTTGATTTCATTCTCTTCTAGTATTCTTCTAGCTTGCTACAATGGAACTTGCTATCTTGATGAAACTTTGAATTGTAATATGCATGTGCAACTTCCTAATGGTTGCAACTTATGTGTATGTGCAAATTGCCATGTATGAATGGATGGAACTATATATGTACGTACGATGAAACTTATGTGCTGTTAAATAGCCCTATGAAATATATCTATATATGTCATATATATTTGCTGTGAAAATTGTTGGATTTAAAAAAAAACAGAAAAAGAGCCAATATGCAGGCTCTTTGCCGTCCGCCACCGACGGCAATGGGCTCTTTGCCAACAGCCGTGGATGGCAAATAAGGCACGTGGCAGCCAACTGTGCTTCCTGGGAGCTGACCCATTTAGACAGTTTGTCTATAGTGGCAGACGGCAAAGGCAGGATAAATTTTGTTGTCAGCGGCGGACGACAAAGACAGGATAAATTTTGCCGTCAGCGGCGGACGGAAAGTCCTGCCGTTAGCCACCTAACGGACTAACAGCGAAATTTTTGCCGTCTGTGTTCTTTGCCGTCCACTGCTAATGGCAAAGGCCCCTTTGCCGCCAGCCACCAAAAGCAGACGGCAACGTAGCTCTTTACCGGACCTTTCTTTGTCATCCACTTTTGCCGTCCGTGGCGGACGGCAAAGACCTTTGCCGTCCGCCATTCGTGCCTTTGCCGTCCGTCGTGGCAGACAACAAAGTAGCTGATTCCTGTTGTGTATATTGATGGAAGGAGGGAGTATGAATCCATGTTATGTCCGATTAAATTTTTACGCTTGCTGTATAATGCAGGTAACCTACTCATACCAACATTTTTGTGCATTCCAAATGTCTATACTACCGCCGCAATTCGAACTAAATTTGAATTCGTTTCTCTATTTCAATAAGAATCTACAATCATGATTGTTGCCAACTTCAACCATCATTCATGTATTACCTTAATAACACACCACATGATTACTATAGAGATAGATATGAACTATGTGTACTACATGAACACGAATTCTATTTTTTGAATACACTTGATGTTGATTCCAAATAATAGTACATTTGATGTACTAACTATATATTCATAATCTAAACCATGTTCCATACGTACACCGTGTTTATCACACAAAGTATAGTGCCCCGCCCCCTACATTATGGCAAGTATTTAGACCTGAGTTGCAAAAGCCACACATTAGCCCAAATTATAATCAATGTTCTACATTATGATATCTTCTTTAAGTATCCGTATCCACTTTTTTTATAATGAACTATGATCGTTGTTCGTCTTTTACACCTTCACGATCCTCTTCTATTTGTAGCTAGCTAGCGCTAACTTTCTATCGTGCAAGCACACACCCGCCCCCTCTCACACACCCTTAGCGTACCCTCCATCGCGCACGTTCATTATTTCTCTTTAGGTCATCCACCAGCGGTGTGTGTAGGCCCCCGGCTCCTTCTTTCCGGCACACACCGGTCGATATACCTCTCTAGCCAAGTGTGCCTACAACAAACACATATATACTTCCCCTCTTCTCTTCTCACCGTCCATGCCCCCATATGTCCAATACGATTCCACGCAGGTGCACACTCCCGCCCCTCTTTTCATTGATCACATACTCGCATACTCCTCCCCCATCGCCATGGTAGGCCTCTCGCACCACCTCCTAGCCACACCCTCTCCCCATGTCTGCCTCTCCGGACCTTATTTGCTTTTAACACATGCAGGCATGTATATGAACTGATCTCCCTACATATAGCCAGGTCGACTATAATTCGTTTTCACCAAGCACCGATACACTTACCTCGCTAGTTATGTCTCTCCTTTTCTTGGACACACGACGGATGATCTTCCTATGTAGTTACGCATGCTTACCACAACCATATCTTCTCCTCTCATCATCCTTGAATACCTCCCGACCCGTCTCTCACATGCACGTGCATAGACAGACAGACATCCCCGCCCTCTCTTATTGATATTGCACTCATACCCTCCATTTGTCTAGCAGGCCTCTCCCACCATTTGTGAGACGCCACTCCACCACCAACCCTCCGACGCTCTACCTTTGTCTTTTTCCCAACCTTATTCCTCTGCTACACATATCCATGGATGTCGATCGATCTCCCTCAATACATAGCTAGGTCTCTCTCCTTCCCCACACATATACTAGTCGATCGGTCTCTACCCCCTCCCCCCCCACACACACCGATAGTCTAATGTTGTAGGTAGGTATCCATGCCACAGAGAAAAACTGCACCTCTGCCCTCTCAAATTCCATTAGGCCAGCCGCCCTGTATCTTTGACGTGGGCAAACACAAATTTGATGGCACTCTTTATCGAACGCGCAGCCACACACTTCATCTCTATTTTCAATTCTATCGATATCTCACGTCCATGACTCCGTTTCACACACATTGCATATGTTACGTTTTTCTAATTGAGATATCATCAACACATTGCCTCTGTTTTGCACAAACCATCTCTCTCACACCCACCCACGTACGTACCTGCACCTAAACAAGAAGTGCACACAGGACGCACGTACTCACGTCTCGTTCCCGGCCACACCTGCGCGGGTACACGGTGGAGTTGGTTTCTGTACGAAAAGGCAGCCCACGTGATAATTTGACGCGTGTAGCAGTTGTTTAATCGAAGGAGGGTCGGGTACCACGCCTAGACGGAACAAAGTTCAACTTGACGCGTTAGAATTAAATAAAGTTATATATTCCTCAATGGCACGTATAGAATATAAAACGATTGCCATGGGGAAAATGGAAAAATGGGTTTGTCTCTCATCACACCATCTCACACAAGGCCGCCGTGGCCTCTCTCTCTCAGTGTTGGTCAGTGATCCGGCCACATCCCGTCCGCCGGCGGAAAGGGAGGATGTGCATCATCTCTCCGTTCGACAGTGTTGAGGCAGCACGTCCCGATCTGCGGTACCCGCCGTTCTCGCTGACGAAGCTCCGGCGCGATAGGGCCTTCGCCACTTGCTCGCTGCCGCAGTATGAGCAGATCCCGGCCACCGGCGCCCTCCTAGTAACATCCCGACGACCCTCAGGTACAACTTCCTCCAGCCTTGCTCCACTGCCCATCTTCCCACGTTGCTGCATATGGAACTTCTTTAGTTGTTTGCTTAAATCGTATCTCGGCCGGCATAGTTTCCATCTTGCAATCTCGTCCTCAAACCATTTTTGATAAACCACCATGTGCTATCTTTCCCTTATTAGATGAAACATGCTTCTTTTTTGTCGGTGTATGTGTCTTCAACTTGTGTTATTGGGCAGTAATTGTTTCCTTTCGACCTCCTTTTGCAAACAGGGCTATCCATTTTCACCTCGTTGCTATTGCGACCTTTTGGTGAACTGCACAAATCACTTTTCTAAAGAGTGTTTTGTGCAGTTCCGCCAAAATGTCACACGGGCAACGTTTTTACATTTTTGTGGGACTGCGGAAAGGGAGATTGGTTTTGCTATCCTCCTCATCCAACACCGGGCCTAATCTTCTTCAACAAGAAGTTAGTCCTAAAGAGAGATCGTAGAGGTGATCAGCTTCTATTTATGTGTGTTATGTTTCATCATCTAGTTCCACTATTATTGTAATCACACTGACTGGATATCTTTGCAAACAGGGATGGTCCGCCCGATTTTAGTGGAGCTGCACAAAATGATCGGATTGTGGTGTCCTTCATACACCTCTTTTTTGGCTACAGAGCTGGGTGAAACTAGCTGCCAAGCAATGGACACTGTGCCAAGGAAATGGAGCCATGCCTACGAACAACATCGATCAATTATATTTTTTTTCTTTATTTGTACACCTTCTCACAACTTTGTCTTCAATTGTGATGTGAATATTGGCGCTGATCTGCGAACCATTGAGATGCATTAGCCATGGTAGTTTCATTTGTATTTGATAGAATGTTGTAACGAGATAATCTCGAGGCAAGACACATGAATCCTAAGTTGAAACTTTTTTTACTGCAAGAACCAAAGTTGAAACCTTCATAGCATCACGGTACAATTTCATCAAAATTATGCGTACATATAAACAAATCCTGAAGGATTGACAGCAATGCCAGAAACAATTCAACTTCGTTTCGCTGACATGTTGGACATCCTGTTGGGGAACGTAGTAATTTCAAAAAAAATTCTACACACACGCAAGATCATGGTGATGGCATAGCAACGAGAGGGGAGAGTGTTCGTCCATGTACCCTCGTAGACCGTAAGCGGAAGCGTTAGCACAATGCGGTTGATGTAGTCGTACATCTTCACGATCCGGCCGATCCAAGCATAGAACGTACGGGGCCTCCGAGTTCAGCACACGTTCAGCTCGATGACGATCTTCGGCCTCCGATCCAGCGAAGCTCCGGAGATGAGTTCCGTCAGCACGATGGCGTGGTGACAATGATGATGTTCTACCGGCGCAGGGCTTCGCCTAAACTCCGCGATGATATGACCGAGGTGGAATATGGTGGAGGGGGGCACCGCACACGGCTAAGGAACGATCCGTAGATCAACTTGTGTGTCTATGGGGTGCCCCGCCCCATATATAAAGGAGCAAGGGGAGGCGGCGGCCCTTGGCGCCAAGGAGGAGGAATCCTCCTCCTAGTAGGAGTAGGACTCCTCCTTTCCTACTCCTACTAGGAGGGGGAAGGAAGGAGGAGAGGGGGAAGGAAAGGGGAGGGGCGCCGCCCCCCCACCTAGTCCAATTGGGACCAGAGGGGGGCGGGGGCGCGTGGCCCATGCTGGCCGCCCCTCTCTCCTTTAGCCTAAGGCCCATAAGGCCCAATACTCTCCCGGGGGGTTCCGGTAACCCCTCCGGCACTCCGGTTTTCTCCAAAATCACCCGGAACACTTCTGGTGTCTGAATATAGTCATCCAATATATCAATCCTTATGTCTCAACCATTTCGAGACTCCTCGTCATGTCCGTGATCACATCCGGGACTCCGAACAAACTTCGGTACATCAAAACTTGTAAACTCATAATAAAACTGTCATCGTAACGTTAAGCGTGCGGACCCTACGGGTTCGAGAACTATGTAGAAATGACCTAGAACCATTCTCGGTCAATAACCAATAGTGGGACCTGGATGCCCATATTGGTTCCTACATATTCTACGAAGATCTTTATCGGTCAAACCGCATAACAACATACGTTGTTCCCTTTGTCATCGGTATGTTACTTGCCCAAGATTTGATCGTCGGTATCCAATACCTAGTTCAATCTCGTTACCGGCAAGTCTCTTTACTCGTTCTATAATGCATCATCCCGTAACCAACTCATTGGTCACATTGCTTGCAAGGCTTATAATGATGTGCATTACCGAGAGGGCCCAGAGATACCGCTCCGATGATCGGAGTGACAAAACCTAATCTCGAAATACGCAAACTCAACATGTACCTTCGGAGACACCTGTAGTACTCCTTTATAATCACCCAGTTACATTGTGACGTTTGGTAGTACCCAAAGTGTTCCTCCGATAAACGGGAGTTGCATAATTCTCATAGTTACAGGAACTTGTATAAGTCATGAAGAAAGCAATAGCAGTATACTAAACAATCAAGTGCTAGGCTAACGGAATGGGTCATGTAAATCACATCATTCTCCTAATGATGTGATCCCATTAATCAAATGACAACACATGTCTATGGTTAGGAAACATAACCATCTTTGATTAATGAGCTAGTCAAGTAGAGGCATACTAGTGACTATATGTTTGTCTATGTATTCACACATGTATCATGTTTCCGGTTAATACAATTCTAGCATGAATAATAAACATTTATCATGATATGAGGAAATAAATAATAACTTTATTATTGCCTCTAGGGCATATTTCCTTGATCTCCCACTTGCACTAGAGTCAATAATCTAGATTACATAGTAATGATTAGTCAGCGGTGCTGATCATGTTTTGCTCGTGAGAGAGGCTTAGTCAGCGGATCGCAACATTCAGATCCGTATGTATCTTGCAAATCTCTATGTCTCCCACTTGGACTTGGTCCCGAATGGAATTGAAGCGTCTCTTGATGTGCTTGGTCCTCTTGTGAAATCTGGATTCCTTTGCCAAGGCAATTGCACGATATTGTCACGAGAAGATCTTCATTGGTCCCGATGCACTAGGTATGACACCTAGATCGGAAATGAACTCCTTCATCCAGACTCCTTCATTTGCTGCTTCGAAGCAGCTATGTCCTCCGCTTCACATGTAGATCCCGCCACGGCGCTTTGTTTAGAACTGCACCAACTTACAGCTCCACCGTTTAATAAAAATCGTATCCGGTTTGCGATTTAGAATCGTCCGGATCGGTGTCAAAGCTTGCATCGGCGTAACCATTTACGACTAGCTCTTTGTCACCACCATATCGAGAAACATATCCTTAGTCCTTTTCTGTATTTCGGGATGTTCTTGACCGCTGTCGATGATCCACTCTGGATTACTTTGGTACCTTCTGCCAAGCTTATTGCTAAGCATCGTCAGTGCGGTACTGACATTGCATACATGATAGAGCCTATGGCTGAAGCATAGGAACATTTATCATTTTCTCTCTATCTTCTCTGTGGTCGGGCATTGAGTTTGACTCAACTTCACACCTTGTAGCACGAGCAAGTATCCTTTCTTTGCTGATCCATTTTGAACTTTTCAAAATTTTGTCAAGGTATGTGCTTTGTGAAAGTCCTATTAAGCGTCTTGATCTATCTCTATAGATCTTGATGCCCAATATATAAGCAGCTTCACGAGGTCTTTCATTGAAAAACTTTTATTCAAGTATCCTTTATGCTATCAGAAATTCTATATCATTTCCGATTAATAATATGTCATCTACATATAAAATCAGAAATGCTATAGAGCTCCCACTCACTTTCTTGTAAATCTGAGACTTCTCCAAAAGTGCATATAAAACCATATGCTTTGATCACACTATCAAAGCATTTATTCCAACTCCGAGATGCTTGCACCAGTCCATAAATGGAACGCTGGAGTTTGCACACTTTGTTAGCACCTTTTGGATCAACAAAACCTTCTGGCTGCATCATATACAACTCTTTTTCCAGAAATCCATTCAAGAATGCAGTTTTGACATCCATTTGCCAAATTTCATAATCATGAAATGCAGAAATCGCTAACATGATTGGACAGACTTAAGCATCGCTACTGGTGAGAAAGTCTCATCGTAGTCAACTCCTTGAACTTGTCGAAAACCTTTCGCAACAAGTCGAGCTTTATAAACGATTACATTACCATCGGCGTCAGTCTTCTTCTTAAAGATCCATTTATTCGCAATGGCTTGCCGATCATCGGGCAAGTCAACCAAAATCCATACTTTGTTTTCATACATGGATCCCATCTCAGATTTCATGGCCTCTAGCCATTTTGCGAATCTGGGCTCATCATCGCTTCCTCATAGTTCGTAGGTTCATCATGGTCAAGTAACATGACTTCGAATGGATTTCCGTACCACTCAGTGCGGATCTTATTCTAGTAGACCCACGAGGTTCGAAGAGAAACTTGATCTGAAGTTTCATGATCAATATCATTAGCTTCCTCACTAATGGATGTAGTTGTCACAGAACCGGTTCTCGTGATGAACTACTTTCCAATAAGGGAGTAGATACAATTATCTCATCAAGTTCTACTTTCCTCCCACTCACTTCTTTCAAGAGAAACTCCTTCTCTAGAAAGGATCCATTCTTAACAACGAATGTCTTGCCTTCGGATCTGTGATAGAAGGTGTACCCATGATCTCTTTTGGGTATCCTATGAAGACACATTTCTCGATTTGGGTTCGAGCTTATCTGGTTGAAGTTTCTTCATATAAGCATCGCAGCCCCAAACTTTAAGCGACAACTTTGGTTTCTTGCCAAACCACAGTTCATAAGGCGTCATCTCAGCGGATTTTGATGGTGCCCTATTTAACGTGAATGCGGCCGTCTCTAAAGCATAACCCCAAAAGCGATAGCGGTAAATCGGTAAGAGACATCATAGATCGCACCATATCAAGTAAAGCACGATTCTGACGTTCGGACACACCATTTCGTTGTGGTGTTCCAGGTGGCGTAAGTTGCGAAACTATTCCACATTGTTTCAAGGGTAGACCAAACTCGTAACTCAAATATTCTCCTCCGCAATCAGATCGTAGAAACTTTATTTTCTTGTTACTATGATTTTCCACTTCACTCTGAAATTCTTTGAACTTTTCAAATGTTTCAGACTTGTGTTTCATTAAGTAGATATACCCATATCTGCTCAAATCATCTGTGAAGGTGAGAAAATAACGATACCCACCGCGAGCCTCAACATTCATTGGACCACAAACATTAGTATGTATGATTTCCAACAAATCAGTTGCTCGCTCCATAGTTCCGGAGAACGGCGTTTTAGTCATCTTGCCCATAAGGCACGGTTCGCAAGTACCAAGTGATTCATAATCAAGTGATTCCAATAGTCCATCAGTATGGAGTTTCTTCATGCGCTTTACATCGATATGACCCAAACGGCAGTGCCACAAATAAGTTGCACCATCATTATCAACTCTGCATATTTTGGTTTCAACACTATGAATATGTGTATCACTACTATCGAGATTTAATAAAAATAGACCACTCTTCAAGGGTGCATGACCATAAAAGATATTACTCATATAAATAGAACAACCATTATTCTCTGATTTAAATGAATAACCGTCTCGCATCAAACAAGATCCAGATATAATGTTCATGCTCAACGCTGGCACCAAATAACAATTATTTAGGTCTAAAACTAATCCCGAAGGTAGATGTAGAGGTAGCGTCTTGACCGCGATCACATCGACTTTGGAACCATTTCCCAGCGCATCGTCACCTCGTCCTTGGCGATGCTGCTCGCCACTCCGTAGTCCCTGTTTGAGTTGCAAATATTAGCAGCGAGCAGTATCAAATACCAGTGCTACTACGAGCTCTAGTTAGGTACACATCAATAACATGTATATCACATATACCTTTGTTTACTTTGCCATCCTTCTTATCCGCCAAATACTTGGGGTAGTTCCGCTTCCGATGACGATCGCTTGCGGTAGAAGCACTTTCGATTTCAGGCTTAGGTCCAGACTTGGGTTTATTCTCTTGAGCAGCAACTTGCTTGCTGTTCTTCTTGAAGTTCCCCTTCTTCTTCCCTTTTCCCTTTTTCTTGAAACTAGTGGTATTGTTGACCATCAACACTTGATGCTCCTTCTTGATTTCTACCTCCGCAGCTTTTAGCATTGCGAAGAGCTCGGGAATAGTCTTGTTCATCCCTTGCATATTATAGTTCATCACAAAGCTCTTGTAGCTTGGTGGCGTGATTGGAGAATTCATCATTGGCGCTATCATCCGGAAGATTAACTCCCGGTTGAATCAAGTGATTATTATACCCGGACATTTTGAGTATATGCTCCTTGTGAACTATTCTCCTCCATCTTGCAGCTGTAGAACTTATTGGAGACTTCATATCTCTCAATCCGGGCATTTGCTTGAAATATTAACTTCAACTCTGGAACATCTCATATGCTCCATGACGTTCAAAAGCGTCGTTGAAGGCCGGTTCTAAGCGTAAAGCATGGCACGCTGAACTATAGAGTAGTCATCACTTTGCTCGCGGACATTCTTAACGTCGTCGGTTGCATCAGCAAGCGAGCACTGGCACCCAGCGGTGCTTCTAGGGCGTAACTTTTACGTGCAGCAATGAGGATAATCCTTAGGTTACGGACCCGATCCGTGTAATTGCTACCATCATCTTTCAACTTTGCTTTCTCAAGGAACGCATTAAAATTCAACGGAACAACAAAGACGAGCCATCTATCTACAAACAAACATAGACAAGCAAAATACTATCAGGTACTAAGTTCATGATAAATTTAAGTTCAATTAATCATATTACTTAAGAACTCCCACTTAGACAGACATCTCTCTAGTCATCTAAGTGATTACGTGATCCAAATCAACTAAACCATAACCGATCATCACGTGAGATGGAGTAGTTTTCAATGGTGAACATCACTATGTTGATGATATCTACTATATGATTCACGCTTGACCTTTCGGTCTCCGTGTTCCGAGGCCATATCTGCATATGCTAGGCTCGTCAAGTTTAACCTGAGTATTCCGCGTGTGCAAAACTGGCTTGCACCCGTTGTAGATGGACGTAGAGCTTATCACACCCGATCATCACGTGGTGTCGTGGCACGACGAACTTTGGCAACGGTGCATACTCAGGGAGAACACTTCTTGATAATTTTTAGTGAGAGATCATCTTAAAATGCTACCGTCAATCAAAGCAAGATAAGATGCATAAAGGATAAACATCACATGCAATCAATATAAGTGATATGATATGGCCATCATCATCTTGTGCTTGTGATCTCCATCTCCGAAGCACCGTCGTGATCACCATCGTCACCGGCGCGACACCTTGATCTCCATCGTAGCATCGTTGTCGTTTACGCCATCTATTGCTTCTCGACTATCGCTACCGCTTAGTGATAAAGTAAAGCAATTACAGAGCGTTCCATTTCATACAATAAGCGACAACCATATGGCTCCTGCCGATTGCCGATAACCGGTTACAAAACATGATCATCTCATACAATAAAATATAGCATCACGTCTTGGCCATATCACAGCACAACATGCCCTGCAAAAACAAGTTAGACGTCCTCTACTTTGTTGTTGCAAGTTTTACGTGGCTGCTACGGGCTGAGCAAGAACCGTTCTTACCTACGCATCAAAACCACAACGATAGTTCGTCAAGTTGGTGCTGTTTTAACCTTCGCAAGGACCGGGCGTAGCCATACTCGATTCAGCTAAAGTGAGAGAGACAGACACCCGCCAGCCACCTTCGCAAGGACCGGGCGTAGCCATACTCGATTCAGCTAAGTGCTCATAACGGTGAAACCAGTCTCGCGTAAGCGTACGCGTAATGTCGGTCTGGGCCGCTTCATCTCACAATACCGCCGAACCAAAGTATGACATGCTGGTAAGCAGTATGACTTGTATTTCCCAAGACTCACTTGTGTTCTACTCGTGCATATAACATCAACGCATAAAACCTAGGCTCGGATGCCACTGTTGGGGAACGTAGTAATTTCAAAAAAAATTCTACGCACACGCAAGATCATGGTGATGGCATAGCAACGAGAGGGGAGAGTGTTCGTCCATGTACCCTCGTAGACCATAAGCGGAAGCGTTAGCACAACGCGGATGATGTAGTCGTACATCTTCACGATCCGACCGATCCAAGCACCGAACATACGGGGCCTCCGAGTTCAGCACACGTTCAGCTCGATGACGATCTCCGGCCTCCGATCCAGTGAAGCTCCGGAGATGAGTTCCGTCAGCACGACGGCGTGGTGACGATGATGATGTTCTACCAGCGCAGGGCTTCGCCTAAACTCCGCGACGATATGACCGAGGTGGAATATGGTGGGGGGGGCACGCACACGGCTAAGAGCGATCCGTAGATCAACTTGTGTGTCTATGGGGTGCCCCGCCCCGTATATAAAGGAGCAAGGGGAGGCCGGCGCCCTTGGGCGCAAGGGTGGAGAATCCTCCTCCTAGTAGGAGTAGGACTCCTCCTTTCCTACTCCTACTAGGAGGGGAAGGAAGGGGAGAGGGGAAGGAAAAGGCGCCGCCCCCTCCTAGTCAATTCGGACCCGGAGGGGGGGGGAGCAGGCCCATGCTGGCCGCCCCTCTCTCCTTTCCCTAAGGCCCATAAGGCCCAATACTCTCCCGGGGGGTTTCGGTAACCCCTCCGACACTCCGGTTTTCTCCGAAATCACCCGGAACACTTCCGATGTCTGAATATAGTCAACCAATATATCAATCTTTATGTCTCGACCATTTTGAGACTCCTCGTCATGTCCGTGATCACATCCGGGACTCCGAACAAACTTCGGTACATCAAAACTTGTAAACTCATAATAAAACTGTCATCGTAACGTCAAGCGTGCGGACCCTACGGGTTCGAGAACTATGTAGACATGAACTAGAACCATTCTCGGTCAATAACCAATAGTGGGACCTGGATGCCCATATTGGTTCCTACATATTCTACGAAGATCTTTATCGGTCAAACCGCATAACAACATACATTGTTCCCTTTGTCATCGGTATGTTACTTGCCCGAGATTTGATCGTCGGTATCCAATACCTAGTTCAATCTCGTTACCGGCAAGTCTCTTTACTCGTTCTGTAATGCATCATCCCGTAACCAACTCATTGGTCACATTGCTTGCAAGGCTTATAATGATGTGCATTACCGAGAGGGCCCAGAGATACCTCTCCGACGATCGGAGTGACAAAACCTAATCTCGAAATACGCCAACTCAACATGTACCTTCGGAGACACCTGTAGTAGTCCTTTATAATCACCCAGTTACGTTGTGACGTTTGGTAGTACCCAAAGTGTTCCTCCGATAAACGGGAGTTGCATAATTCTCATAGTTACAGGAACTTGTATAAGTCATGAAGAAAGCAATAGCAGTACACTAAACGATCAAGTGCTAGGCTAACGGAATGGGTCATGTCAATCACATCATCCTCCTAATGATGTGATCCCATTAATCAAATGACAACACATGTCTATGGTTAGGAAACATAACCATCTTTGATTAATGAGCTAGTCAAGTAGAGGCATACTAGTGACTATATGTTTGTCTATGTATTCACACATGTATCATGTTTCCGGTTAATACAATTCTACCATGAATAATAAACATTTATCATGATATGAGGAAATAAATAATAACTTTATTATTGCCTCTAGGGCATATTTCCTTCACATCCTTCATCCGGCTCCACCTGCCATGCAGCAATATTGAGTGCACAACACAACTTCAGGGAAAGATTCACCCCGGTCATTGCGCCACAATAGTAATGACTAGTGAGCAGTCAAATCATAGAGCCCCACCTTCGCCACAGTAAGTTGCTCGGACGAAGCAACCATCATTTCTCTGTTCCTTGAATCGGCTGGTACTCCCATATTCCCACAGTAATAAGTTGCTCGGGCGAATCAACCATCACTATATCCGCTCACGTGTGATGACCACAGGAGCTATCCATTCAGATTGCATGTTAAAAAAAAATAAAGGTCGATAACTAATGTGGCAAACTTAAAAAAATAAACTAATGCGGCACCTCGGGCCAACACGGCCAGATCGCATTTTGCACGAGAAATTACACAGCATGTTTTGTTGACATGTCGTCCCATTCCAACATATAAGTGAGACGACGGCGAGTAGTAGTATTTCCCAACGGACGTGTAGGTCGGGGCGCCTCTTCGTGAACCGTGGCAAACTGGCAACCGTCCACCGACTCTTCGCCTTTCCCTCTCGATTTGGAACTATTGTCGCACGCTCTTCCTCTCCCTCCTCCATTTTCCTTCAGCCCTTCACCCTTTCTTCTGCCATTGTTCGATCGTCTTCTCCATGGAGGGAACATGCCGGAAATGACCCTGTTATTCTTGCCCCGATCTGAAAGATGGCGTGGTGGAGGAACTCATTGATCGGTGCAACCTCATCACCTCGGCTAGCATGGCAGGTTCGTTCAAGCCCATTCTCGACTCAACTAATAACATCACTACAAGGAACCCAAGAGTCAAGGAGCGGTTTGATCTCCCCTATCTTCTTCGCCGTGACCCTGATGACTACTGGTGCCGGGACGACGGAGGCCTCGCCCTGTGCAAGTTGATGCCGCTTGATAATGATACGTATGATGTTAAGATTCCATTGCTTGAGGGCAAGGCTTGGGCAGGCGCAAATGGAGATTGGGTTGTTTACATTGGGTCCAACTACGAGTGGGAACTTGTGAATGTGTACACTCGTGACCGGGTTCCACTTCCAAAAATCAACTACCCAGAGGTTGAGCACACCGGTATTGTACGCACGTTCAAATACAATCATGGTGACTGTCTTCTACGGAAGATAGCAATTTGTCGAGTTCCCAACCGCTCTTGGAATTACAGCAACTATGAAGTTTTTCCTATCTTCGACAAGGTGGTTGCCGTCCTTTGTGGTTTGATGTCACATCCCTAGCTTCTGGTACTGCCTGGTGTTGCATCTTGTTGCATCGTGTTTAAATTTTATTTAAGTTGAATTGAGGCGAGTTGAAACCCTCAGAAATTACTTCAGAAATAATCAACATTAAAATCTTTTCAAAGAAGTCCAAGAAAATGTTCCTCTTAGTCTCTGAAAATATTCGAAAGAGGTAAAACTCAAAACAATAGTTTTGGAATCTCAGAGATATTTATTTTGGGCCTTTGAATTAAATAAATAACTATTTGCATTGGATATATAATTTTTATATAATTAATATATGTCCGATAATTCTGGAACATTTTATGTGGTTTGGTATATTTTAGTTCTAGCCACATAATTATTTTTAGCATTTTATCAACTGGCTTAGTATTTTTACTAAATCAAAACAAAACTGAACAAAATAGAAAACTGAAATAAAAAAAATAACATAGAGAGAGAGAGAGAGAGTTAGTACACAGGACTTACAGGTGCCACCAACTGCCCAAAGACGGCCCACCCCGCCGCTTCCCCCCCTGTCGTCTTCCTTTCCTGCCAGAAGGACGGAGGCGCGTGGCCGCCCCGCACCGGCCACCTCCTCCCTTCCCGCCTGCCTAGCTCCTCCCCGCTGTTCCTAGACAACGCCAAAGAGACGCCACGCACCCCCCTGGCCCCCTCTTACTCTCTCCCGTGCCTCTCCACTCCTCTGGCTCCCTCCCTCGCACCACCCGAACGCACCCGCCGCCGCCGCCGTGCACCACCGCGGCCACAGCCTCCCCTCGCTTCCCTGACTGGCTCAAGAGCTCCGCCTCGTCGCCCTAGACCTCTCCGGCGAGCCACGCGGCACTAGACGCCTCTGAACGCCGTCACCGTGGTCGTCTTCTACCTCGGGCATCCGAGATCGCCAGCGACCGCACCTCGTCTCCAGCCCGTCCCCGAGCCCGATGAGACCGCCGTACGACTCCCTGTGAGCTCCTGATTCTTTCCCCTTGCTCGCCCCCTCCATTCCCGTCCCCTAGCTCCGTCTTCCACCACGGCCGAAGCTCGCCGCTGCCGTGCCTCGCCGCCGTCGTGGCTAGAGCCACAGTGGCTCGAAGCTGGGCACACCACTGTGCTCCACACCTCACCAGGAGCACGTAGCACACACCAACGCCTCCCCTAGCGCCCTACATCGCCTAACCCGCCATTGGCCAAACTCTGGCCGCCGCCACGAGCTCGCTTCCAACGAGCTCGGTCCACCCCAGCTACTCCCGCTTGCCCCGTTAGACGCGCCTCGTCGCGCTGCATCCGTAGAGCCTCTTCGCCGCCCATTTGGACACCCGTGGGCGACTTCCGAGCCGCGCCGCCGTCTCGGGCCTCACCGGCGTCGAGTCGTCGACGAGTTTGACCCCGCTGACCGTTGACCCCGGCTGGACCCAGTTTGACCCCCTAGGTCACTGACGTGTGGGCCCCAGGCCACTAACTAAACCAAGTTAGTATTAGTTTAATGCTCTCTAAACTTAGTTAGTTTAACTAACTACTGATAGACGGGACCCACTGGTCAGTTTGACTGGACCGGCCCCGTTGACTGCTGATGTCATAGTGACGCAACGCTGATGCAGTTAATTATTTTCTGGATTTATTCTTATACAGGAAATTCCAGAAAATAGCCAAAACTTCTGAAAGTCATAGAAATTCAACCATAGCTCAGAATGAAATATTTATATGTGAAAAATTATCAGAAAAATCCAATCTATCCATCTGTACCATTTTCATGCATGTTAGAACAACTTATGACTACTGTTTAGGAAAATTCAATTAAATGGCATTTAAGAAATCACATATGGAGTTTGAATTTGAATCTTTGATTCAAACCAACTTCATTTAATCCGGTTGCTAGTTGCATTAGCTCAAACCACAGCATATTGCCATGTCACACTCATGCATCATATTGTTAAATTGCATTGATCGTGTTCCTTCTCTGTTGCCGGTGTTTGTCCCCCCTTAGTAGATGTTGTTCCGACGATGAGTTCGATGACACCGATGAAGAGCTATACTATCTTCAGAAGTGCCAGGCAAGCAAAACCCCCTTGTTCATTCCGATACAATCCCACTCTCTCGCTCCTGCTCTCTTTTACTGCATTAGGACAACAACGACTCAACGGTTACATGCTGCGGTAGTTGAACCCCTTTCCTCTGCATGACCTATCATTGCCACAGAAAATAGATGAAACCCACTAGCATGAGTAGGAGTTGTTTGAGCCCTGATGTGCCTACTCATTCATGCTTGTTTGTCATGCCTGCTATTGCTTAGAGTTGTGTCAGGTCTGATTCATCGGGGATGAATTGGAATGTGGTGAACATGTCCTACTGTTGAGAGGCCATGTAGGAGTACATGGTGGGTTGTCTCATTGAAATCGTCCTCAGGAACCGAGTTCTGTGTTTGTGATCCAAGAACAGTTACTACCACACATTGGGTTCTGGTAACTCGACCTCTCTCGACTTATTAATCAACATGATCTCCGTCCAGGAGTTGCAACTAGTTTCTGGTGTTTGTAGGTAGTGTTAGTAGTCTACCAAGTGTCACCTGATACAGGTGGGCTTGGGACAGACTAGGCACCGTGGCACGGTGTACCAAGCGTAGATCCACCCGTCGAGGTGGGCTTGGGAACCCTGCACACATCGTTTAGGGCCATGAGCGACACCCCGGCCGGATCTCCTTGCGGATGGAACCCGAATAGGCGATAAACCTGGACGAGAGACTTGCGTGGTTATTCAGGTCGTGGCCGACTCCCTCGCCAGGCTTCCGCTTGAAGGTGCCGAGATACATGACGTGTACATGGCGGTAAGTGGCGAGAGCGTGTGTGAAGAAGTACACCCTTGCAGGGTTAACATTATCTATTCTAATAGCCGTGTCCGCGGAAAAGGACTTCTAGGTTGCCTGTACAGTTCATAGACAAGTGAAAGTGGATACTCTCGAATACGCAAGATAAGCGTGAGTGCTATGGATGGCGTTCTCATAGGGAGACGGGCGCGGATCCATAGTGGTGTATTGATATGTTGAATATGTGGACTCGTGTGCGCCACCTCAAAGGGTTAATTGCAGTCGTAGTTAAGGTTAGCCACTGAGTCAAAGCTGGCTTGCTGCAGTTAAAGTCCACCACCCCCTTTGTTGATACCGATGCATATGTAGATAGTTCTGATGTAAGTCTTGCTGGGTACATTTGTACTCACGTTTGCCTATTTTATGTTTTTGCAAAGAGACTTCAGTCTTGCTAGTAGCTTCGCTTGGACTTCGACGTTTAGCTTGTTACATCAGCTATGATCTTGTGCCCTCGGCAGGATCTGGTAGATAGATAGGCTTCTCAGCCTTTTTCATTTATAGATGTCTGTACTCAGACATGTTAAGCTTCCGCTTGTGCTTTGACTTGTATGCTCTGAATGTTGGGTCATAAGACTGATGTTTGTAATATCTCGCTCCTCGGAGCCTATTAAATAAAGTACTTGAGTTGTAGAGTCGTGTTGTGATGCCATGTTGTATTTGCACATATCGAGCATATTGTGTGTATGTTATTGAAATGCTTGGTATGTGCGGGATCTGACTATCTAGTTGTTTATCCTTGGTAGCCTCTCCTACTGGGAAATATCTCCTAGTGCTTCCACTGTGCCCTGGTAGCTTGCTACTGCTCCGGAACACTTAGGCTGGCCGGCATGTGTCCTTCTTTGTTCTGTATACATCCCTTGAGGAAATGTCACGCGGTGTCTACCGGAGTCCTGTTAGCCTTCTACAGCCTGGTTTACCGGAGTCCTGCTAGCCCAGTTGCTACAGCCCGGATTCACTCGCTAATGACCGACACGTTCGTTGGTGCGTCATGTATGCCTCTCCCTGTAAGTTAGTGCCACTTTGGGTTTACGACTAGCCATGTCAGCCCGGGTTCTTTGTCATATGGATGCTAGCGACACTATCATATATACGTGAGCCAAAAGGCGCAAACGGTCCCGGGCCTGGTAAGGCGACACCCATGGGAATACCGTGCGTGAGGCCGCAAAGTGATATGAGGTGTTACATGCTAGACCGGTGTGGCATAGGATCGGGGTCCTGAGAGCTTTGGTATCAAAGCCCGACTGCCTGTAGGACTACCGATCCAAACTGGTCGAAGTTGAGTCTAGAAAATCTTTAGTTATATAAGGGAATTGATTGTGGGATGGAACGTAAGGCTCTTTTTGCTCCTTATAGCTTATGCCCTTCTGATCTGAGTCATCTTATCTTTCCTACGGGGTTAAGAAACTATGCTTTCTCTTCTTTCTATCAGGATTAGACTTATAAGATTGTTGGATTTAAGCCTCAGTTCAGTTCTTACCACCTCCGTGTGTTGACCGTTGATCTCGAAATCTTGATATTGTGATGGTGAGTGACTATGCCACCATTTTGTAGGATGTCTTAAAACCTTTGGAGCATTTACAACCGTTATGCTGTCCGAGTCGTCACAGGTTTCTAAACAATCTGGTGCATTGATACGTCTCCAACGTATCTATAATTTTTGATTGCTCCATGCTACTTTATCTACTGTTTTAGGCAATATTGGACTTTATTATCCACTTTTATATTATTTTTGGGACTAACCTATTAACAGGAGGCCCAACCCAGATTTGCCGTTTTATGCCTATTTCAGTGTTTCGAGGAAAAGGAATATCAGACGGAGTCAAAACGGAACGAAATCAACTGGAGAAGTTATTTTTGGAAGGAAACCCACGATGGACTTGGACTCCACGTCAGAAGATACGGGAGGTGCTCACGAGGGTGGGGGGCGCGCCCACCCCCTGGGCGCGCCGCCTGCCTCGTGGGCCCCCCATAGCTCCACCGACATACTCCTTTCACCCATATATACCTACGTACCCTAAAACTTCCGAGAAGAGAAAAAGATCGGGAGTTCCGCCGCAAGCCTCTGTAGCCACCAAAACCAATCGGGACCTGTTAGGCACCTGTTGAGAGGGATCCCATCACGGTGGCCATCTTCATCATCCGGCGCTATCCATGACGAGGAGGAGTAGTTCACCCTCGAGGCTGAGGGTATGTACCAGTAGCTATGTGTTTGATCTCTCTCTCTCTCTCGTGTTCTCTCTCGTGTTCCATCTATGGCACGATCTTGATGTATCCTGAGCTTTGCTATTGTAGTTGGATCTTATGATGTTTCTCCCCCTCTACTCTCTTGTGATGAATTTAGTTTCCCCTTTGAAGTTTTCTTATCGGATTGAGTCTTTATGAGAACACTTGATGTATGTCTTGCCGTGATTATATGTGGTGACAATGAGATATCATGTGCCACTTGATGTATGTTTTGGTGATCAACTTGCGGGTTTCGTGACATTGGGAACGTATGCATAGGGGTTGGCACACGTTCTTGACTCTCCGGTAGAAAGTTTGGGGCACTCTTTGAAGTACTTTTATGTTGGTTGGATGAATCTGAGATTGTGTGATGCATATCGTATAATCATGCCCACGGATACTTGAGGTGACAATGGAGTATCTAGGTGACATTAGGGTTTTGGTTGATTTGTATCTTAAGGTGTTATTCTAGTACGAACTCTTTTATAGATCGATCCGAAAGAATAGCTTTGTGGTGGTTTCATACCCGACCATAATCTCTACGTTTGTTCTCCGCTATTAGTGGCTTTGGAGTGACTCTTTGTTGCATGTTGAGGGCTTGTCATATGTTCTATCTATGTTATTATTGTTGAGAGAACTTGCACGAGTGAAAGTATGAACCCTAGGCCTTGTTTCCTATCATTGCAATACCATTTACGCTCACTTTTACCACTTGTTACCTTGCTGTTTTTATTATTTCAGATTACAAAAACCTATATCTACTATCTATTTTGCATTTGTATCACCATCTCTTCGCCGAACTAGTGCACCTATACAATTTACCATTGTATTGAGTGTGTTGGGGACACAAGAGACTTTTTGTTATTTGGTTGCAGGGTTGTTTGAGAGAGACCATCTTCATCCTACGCCTCCTATGGATTGATAAACCTTAGGTGATCCACTTGAAGGAAATTTGCTACTGTCCTACGAACCTGTTCACTTGCATGCCCAACAACGTCTACAAGAAGAAGGTTGTGTAGTAGACATCAAGCTCTTTTCTGGTGCCGTTGCCGGGGAGGTTAGCGCTTGAAGGTATATATTTAGATCTTGCAATCGAATCTTTTGTTTCTTGTTTTAGCACTAGTTTAGTTCATAAAAGAAAACTAAAAAAATGGAGTTAAGTTTGTCTCAAATGCTTCACCTTTTTAATATCTTTTGTGAGTATGATGGAAAGGAAAATTGTGCCAAAGTGCTAGAAGAAGAATTACATAGAATGCTTGGCATGAAATATGTGAATGATGAGCATGATTGCAATATTGTTAGTATGAATTCCTTGAATATCCATGATGCTAATGATATGCAAAGCCACAAGCTTGGGGAAGCTATGTTTGATGAAGATGATATTTTTTGTCCCCCAAGCTTTGATGAGCAAATTTACTATGATAAAAGAATGCCTCCTATCTATGATGATTATTGTGATGATACGTATGCCATAAAGAAGAAGTTTGCTTATGTGGAGAGTAGTAAATTTTCCTTGCAAGTAAATCATGAAAAGAATGCTTTAGGTGCTGGTTATATTGTTGAATTCATTCATGATGCTACTGAACATTATTATGAGGGAGGAACATATGCTTGTAGGAGTTGCAATAGTGTCAAGTTTCCTCTCTATGTGCTTAAAATCTTGAAGTTATGCTTGTTTTACCTTCCTATGCAAGTTGATTATTGTTCCCATAAGTTGTTTGCTCACAAAATCCCTATGCATAGGAAGTGGGTTAGACTTAAATGTGCTAGTCATGTGCTTCATGATGCTCCCGTTATGTTTCAGTTCTTATCTTTTATGTGAGCATCATTGAAATCATAATGCCTAGCTAGGGGCGTTAAACGATAGCGCTTGTTGGGAGGCAACCCAATTTTATTTTAGTTTCTTGCTTTTTGGTTCTGTTTAGTAATAAATAATCCATCCAGCCTCTGTTTAGATGTGTTTTGTGTTTTAATTAGTGTTTGTGCCAAGTAGAACCTTTGGGAAGACTTGGGTGAAGTCTTTATGATCATGCTGTAAAAAAACAGAAACTTTAGCACTCACAAGATTAGCTAGAACTTTTTACTGGAGAGTGATATTTAGTTTATTCTTTTTGAAGATGATTTCTAGAAAAATTACTCAGGTCCACCAATTTATTTTAGAATTTTTGGAGTTCCAGAAGTTTGTGTTAGTTACAGATTACTACAGACTGTTCTGTTTTTGACAGATTCTGTTTTTCGTGTGTTGCTTGCTTATTTTGATGAATCTATGGCTAGAAAAATATTTTATAAACCATAGAGAAGTTGGAATACAGTAGGTTTAACACCAATATAAATAAAGAATGAGTTCATTACAGTACCTTGAAGTGGTGTTTTGTTTTCTTTAGCTAGCAGACTCCACGAGTTTTTCTGTTAAGTTTTGTGTGGATGAAGTTTTCAATTTTTGGGTAAAGATTCGATGGACTATGGAACAAGGAGTGGCAAGAGCCTAAGCTTGGGGATGCCCAAGGCACCCCAAGGTAATATTCAAGATTAGCCAAAAGCCCAAGCTTGGGATGCCCCGGAAGGCATCCCCTCTTTCGTCTTCGTACCATCGGTAACTTTACTTGGAGCTATATTTTTATTCACCACATGATATGTATTTTGCTTGGAGCATCATTTTATTTTGTTAGTATTAGATTTGTGTTATTTAGAATAATGTTTTGCATCTTTAGTTTCAATAAATAAGTCAAGGATAGCCTTCGCCATGCTTATTTTGCTAGTATACATGTTGCTGTTTCAAAAACAGAAAGTTTACCGCTGTTGCAAAAATTCCCTAGAAAAGTCAGGGAGTAGTATAATGTTGAATCTTGTTGCATATTGAGCTCTGATGAATTTATTACAGTGGGAATTTTAGTTCATAATTTTTGGAGCCAGGGAAGTATTGATACTCTTGCATTCTTTACAGACTGTACTGTTCTGGCAGATTGCTGTTATGTTTGCATTGTTTGCATATGTTTGTTTATTTAATGATTCTATTTGAGGATAGGAGTATTAAATATGCAGAGGAATTTAGTATTCAATGTTGAATAATAATTTTAGTTATTTGTTACAGTAGAAAATGATAAGGTTTTGCATTGGTTTATACTAACCTATCTCACGAGTTCTTATTGAGTTTGTTGTGAATGAAGCTTTTGATAAAAACAGAAACCATGATATGAGAGGAATTAAGGAGACACAAAAGTTCAAGCTTGGGGATGCCCAAGGCACCCCAAGATAATATTTCAAGAAGTCTCAAGCATCTAAGCTTGGGGATGCCCTGGTAGGCATCCCACCTTTCTTCTTCAACAACTATCGGTTAGTATCGGTTGAGCCTAAGTTTTTGCTTCTTCACATGCGTTGTGCTATCCTTGCAATATAGTTTTCTTTAGTTGTGCTTGCTGTTTGAATAAAATATCAAGATCTGAAATTATTAAATAGGAGAGTCTTCACATAGTTGCATAATTATTAGACTACTCATTGATCTTCACTTATATCTTTCGGAGTAGTTTGTCATTTGCTCTAGTGCTTCACTTATATCTTTTAGAGCATGGTGGTAGTTTTATTTTGAAGAAATAGATGAACTCTCATGCTTCACTTAGATTAGTTTGAGAGTCGTTAATAGCATGGTAATTCGCTTAATGTTAATATACTTGGTGTTCAAGATATGTGAAACTTTCTTATGAGTGTGTTGAATACTAAGAAAAGTTTGATACTTGATAATTGTTTTGAGATATGGAGATAGTGATATTAAAGTCATGCTAGTTGGGTGATTATGAATTCAAAGAATGCTTGTGTTGAAGTTTGCAAGACCCGTAGCATGCACGTATGGTTAAAGTTGTGTAACAAATTTGAAACATGAAGTGTACCTGGCTTGTGCATCCTTATGTGTGGCGGTCGGGGACGAGCGATGGTCTTTTCCTACCAATCTATCCCCCTAGGAGCATCGCGTAGTACTTGATTTTGATGGCTTCTAAATTTTTGCAATAAGTATATGAGTTCTTTTGACTAATGTTGAGTCCATGGATTATACGCACTCTCACCTTTCCACCTTTGCTAGCCTCTTCGGTACCGTGCATTGCCCTTTCTCACCTTGAGAATTGGCGCAAACTTCGCCGGTGCATCCAAACCCCATGATACGATGCGCTCTATCACACATAAACCTCCTTATATCTTCCTCAAAACAGCCACCATACCTACCTATCATGGCATTTCCATAGCCATTCTGAGATATATTGCCATGCAACTTCCATCATCATCATTGTCGGTGTCAAAACCGGCGGATCTCGGGTAGGGGGTCCCAAACTGTGCATCTAGGCGGATGGTAACAGGAGACAAGGGACACGATGTTTTTACCCAGGTTCGGGCCCTCTCGGTGGAGGTAAAACCCTACTCCTGCTTGATTAATATTGATTATATGGGTAGTACAAGAGTAGATCTACCACGAGATCAAGGAGGCTAAACCCTAGAAGCTAGCCTATGGTATGATTGTTGTATATCTCTATCGACTAGCTTTGGCCTCGGTTTATATAATGCACCGAGGCCTAGGATAACAAAGTCCTAGCCGAATCGCCGGTGGGGAGAGTCCTTGTCTTGATCGCCAAGTATTGCGGAATCTTCCTTGTATGCGGCAGCTGTCCGGACTGGCCCATGAGTATACGGCCATGGGGGTCCTCGGCCCAATTTAATAGATCGGGAGATGACGTGGGGAGTACCCCCTAGTCCAGGACACCGTCAATCATCATGACATACACTACTTTTGTCATATTGCCATTGCATGATCATGTAGTTGACATCGTATTTGTGGCAAAGCCACCATGCATTATTTTTCATACATGTCACTCTTGATTCATTACACCATCCCGGTACACCGGCGGAGGCATTCATATAGAGTCATATCTTGTTCTAAGTTTCGAGTTGTAATCCTTATGTTGTAATAAATAGAAGTGTGATGATCATCATTATTAGAGCATTGCCCAAAAAAAGAGAAAGGCCAAAAAAAAGAAAGGCCCAAAAAAAAGAAAGGCCAAAAGAAAAAAAAAGAAAGGCCAACAAAATAAAAAAAATAAATAGGGCAATGCTACTATCTCTTTTTCCACACTTGTGCTTCAAAGTAGCACCTTGTTCTTCATGTGGTGAGTCTCATATATTGTGCTTCAAAGTAGCACCTTGTTCTTCATGTAGTGAGTCTCATAAGTTGTCTTTTTATACTAGTGGGAATTATTCATTATAGAACTTGGCTTGTATATTCCTGTGATGGGCTTCCTCAAATGCCCTAGGTCTTCATGAGCAAGCAAGTTGGATGCACACCCACTAGTTTTCTTTTGTTGAGCATTCATAGCTCTAGTGCATCCGTTGCATGGCAATCCCTACTCCTCATGTTGACATCAATTGATGGGCATCTCCATAGCCCGTTGATTATCCTCGTCAATGTGAGACTTTCTCCTTTTTTGTCTTCTCCACACAATCCCCATCAGCATATTCTATTGCACCCATAGTGCTATATCCATGGCTCGCGCTCATGTATTGCGTGAAGGTTGAAAAAGTTTGAGATTATTTAAGTATGAAACAATTGGTTGGCTTGTCATCGGGGGTATAGAAGTTGGGAACATCTTTGTGTGACGAAAATGAAGCATAGCCTAACTATATGATTTTGTAGGGATGAACTTTGTTTTGCCATGCTATTTTGAGAAGACATGATTGCTTTGATTAGTATGCTTGAAGTATTATTATTTTTGTGTCAATATGAACTTTTGTCTTGAATCTTTCGGATCTGAATATTCAGATCACAATTAAGAAGGTTTACATTGAAATTATGCCAAAGTATCACTCCGCATCAAAAATTCTTCTTTATCATTTACCTACTCGAGGACGAGCAGGAATTAAGCTTGGGGATGCTTGATACGTCTCCAACGTATCTATATTTTTTGATTGCTCAATGCTACTTTATCTACTGTTTTAGGCAATATTGGGCTTTATTATCCACTTTTATATTATTTTGGGACTAACCTATTAACCGGAGGTGCAGCCCAATTCTTTGTTTTATGCCTATTTGATTGCTTGAGGAAAAGGAATATGAGACGGAGTCAAAACGGAACGAAATCAACTGGAAAAGTTATTTTTGGAAGGAAACCCACCTGATGGACTTGGACTCCACGTCAGAAGATACGGGAGGTGCTCACGAGGGTGGGGGGCGTGCCCACCCCCCTGGCACGCCCCCCTGCCTCGTGGGGCCCTCGTAGCTCCACCGACGTACTCCTTTCACCCATATATACCTACGTACCATAAACTTCCATAAGAGAAAAAAGATCAGGAGTTCCGCCGCCGCAAGCCTCTGTAGCCACCAAAACCCAATCGGGACCCTATTCCGACACCCTGCCGGAGGGGGATCCCATCACCGGTGGTCATCTTCATCATCCCGGCGCTATCCATGATGAGGAGGGAGTAGTTCACCCTCGGGGCTGAGGGTATGTACCAGTAGCTATGTGTTTGATCTCTCTCTCTCTCTCTCTCTCTCTCTCTCTCTCTCTTGTGTTCTCTTTCGTGTTCCATCTATGGCACGATCTTGATGTATCCCGAGCTTTGCTAGGGTAGTTGGATCTTATGATGTTTGTCCCCCTCTACTCTCTTGTGATGAATTGAGTTTCTCCTTTGAAGTTTTCTTATCGGATTGAGTCTTTATGAGAACACATGATGTATGTCTTGCCGTGATTATCTGTGGTGACAATGGGATATCATGTGCCACTTGATGTATGTTTTGGTGATCAACTTGCGGGTTTCATGACATTGGGAACCTATGCATAGGGGTTGGCACACGTTCTTGACTCTCCGGTAGAAACTTTGGGGCACTCTTTGAAGTACTTTTATGTTGGTTGGATGAATCTGAGATTGTGTGATGCATATCATATAATCATGCCCACGGATACTTGAGGTGACAATGGAGTATCTAGGTGACATTAGGGTTTTGGTTGATTTGTATCTTAAGGTGTTATTCTAGTACAAACTCTTTTATAGATCGATCCGAAAGAATAGCTTTGTGGTGGTTTCATACCCGACCATAATCTCTACGTTTCTTCTCCGCTATTAGTGGCTTTGGAATGACTCTTTGTTGCATGTTGAGGGCTTGTCATATGTTCTATCTATGTTATTATTGTTGAGAGAACTTGCACTAGTGAAAGTATGAACCCTAGGCCTTGTTTCCTATCATTGCAATACCATTTACGCTCACTTATACCACTTGTTACCTTGCTGTTTTTATTATTTCAGATTACAAAAACCTATATGTACTATCTATTTTGCACTTGTATCACCATCTCTTCGCCGAACTAGTGCACCTATACAATTTACCATTGTATTGGGTGTGTTGGGGACACAAGAGACTTTTTGTTATTTGGTTGCAGGGTTGTTTGAGAGAGACCGTCTTCATCCTACGCCTCCTACGGATTGATAAACCTTAGGTCATCCACTTGAGAGAAATTTGCTACTGTCCTACAAAACTGTGCACTTGCAGGCCCAACAACGTCTACAAGAAGAAGGTTGTGTAGTAGACATCATGCATTTGCAAAATCCTTTCCCTTTGGTTTCGAAGTTGTAAGTGCATCTAGTGCCCCTTAGTGATTTTGGTGTATTGAAGACTTATAGGTTAAATGGCGATGCGTTTGTGAGTGTACACAGGTCTATAAGTCTATGAGGAGTTTGATATTTACAGAGAAAGTGGACCCTAAAATGAAGTTCTTGATGAAGACTTTGATATTCGAAGACTTTCTTAAGACTTTGAAAGTGAAGAAATTGGTGTGACCTTGAAGACTTGATATTCATTCGAGGAATATGAGCGTGAAGACTTTTGTTTTCGTAGTTTCATTTTCTCTTTCTTGAGTCATAGGAAACCTTGTCTTTGTTAAAGGGGTCGAGGAAATACTAAGGAAAAATTTCCATGTGATGCTCAACTCAAAATCCTACACCTACCAATCCCTTGAGTGAAGCCATTGGAAATCTCATACAGATTCAGTCAAATTCATCGATGTGAGACGCAGTTCTTACATTCCTTGAGGACTTTATTCGGCCGAGGAGTTAGGAATTCGCCGGTCTGAATTGCCTACGATGAGAACATGATAGTACGAGGAATTTGAGAGTCAAATTTCCGACCGTTCTTTGTCTGCTTGCTGGCTGTCCCAAAATATCTTATCCACCTAACGGTCATATCATTGAAGGGCATTTATGTCTTATCATGTCGGGCTGCTCCTAGGCTATAAATAGCCGCCCCTACAACCACTAGCTGGTTGGCTGCTCGAGAAGAACTTGACACTTGTCATTTGAGAGCAACCCATCCTCAGAGGACTTTGGCGAAAATCATCAAGTGAGGAAAATCTCAAAACCAAACCCCACAAACCCAAAGTGATTGAGCATCCTGAAGAAATTGATCTGGCGTGGATCCGGCGCTTGTTACCTTTGAAGACTGTGCTTCTTCCAGACGGTTAGGCGTCAAGGTCTAGAGCATCAAGAGGAATTGTGGATCGCCGAGTGACCAAGTCTGTGAAGGTTTGAAAGTCACTGAAGACTTACCACGAGTGATTGGGACGAGGCTGCGTGGTCTTAGTTCAAGGAGAATACGGTGAGGACTGGGTGTCTGAGTTGCGGCTCGAGGCGGGTGTCCGGGACTGTGTGTCCTCGAGTTTAAATACTCGGCCGCTCCAACCAGACGTATAAGCCGAGAGACAGCAGTTTGAACTGGTTTACCAAATCATTGTCTTCACCAACCTGGTGGTTCTATTTCCTCAACTCTTTCATTCCCTCATTCTTGTGTTGAATGTTGTTCATATCGTGCTTGAAGACTTTGGTGAAGACTTTCACAAATTCCTCAGTTCAATTTCTTGATCTGTTTGTCTTCATCTTGTTATCCTGTGCCTCGCTTTCCGTACTCTGTTTTAGTCTTCATTTCATCATCTTGACTATGTGTGTATCTGTTATGTTTACTTCGAGTACATATTCCGCTGCAAGTAGTTCTTCGCTAAGGAATTTCCTCACCAGCAAATTCCTCAGTGAAGAATTCATAAAAATCGCCTATTCACCCCCCTCTAGTCAATATAACGCACTTTCAATTGGTATCAGAGCAAGGTACTCCCTTGTTCTGTGTGATTTTGGTTTAACCGTCTGGAGTTTTAGTTATATCGACCGCATGTATGATCAAGGTCTCGGCTGGGTGTCCCACCTTTGATGGAACGGACTACCCCTACTGGAAGAACAAGATGCGAATGCATCTTGAGGCAATTGACAATGATCTCTGGTATGTTGTGGAAAATGGTGTCCCCTCTATCACTGAAACACTGACCGCTACCGATGTGAAGAGATTCAAACAACTCGATTCTCAAGCGAAGAATATCATATGTGGTCATCGAGCAAAGGGCGATGCGGAAGAGTGAGTGCTTTGGAAGCTGCTAAGCTTATACGGGATAGGCTGTCCAAAGTAAATGAAGGAGTTTCAACTCAGCGTGACTCTCGAGTCGATGTTCTTCGGAATCTCTTCAACCGCTTCAAAAGACTCGACAATGAGAATGTCCAACAAACCTTTGATCGCCTCACTGACATCTCAAATGAGCTTCAAGCCCTCGGTGCCACTGACATCACTGATCATGAAGTTGTGAAGAAACTGCTGAGATGGCTTGATTCCTCATTTGATACTCTGGGACTAATGATACAAGAACGTCGGACTACAAGTCGCTTGATCCTGCTGATATCCTCGAAGGCTAAACACTCACGAGTTCGACTTCTGAAAAGAGATCTCTATGGCTCAAACTATGGCAAACCACGTGCCTGAAGGCTAAGGTTGTGTCGACTCTGAATGTGAGGATTACGGTAGTAGCCTTGGTGATCTGAAGAAGCGAGCAGGATCTAGCTCTGCTTGTGAAGAAATTCCAGAAGTTCACAAGACGTGGTCGCTTTGGAAAACCCTCAAGAGGAAATGATTCCTCATCCAGTGACTACAAAAGAAGACTTTGCCACAAATGCAAGAAGCCTGGTCACTATATTCAAGATTGTCCTCAGTGGGAAAAGGAAATGAAGAAGAAGAAATACAAGGATTACAGTTCTGATGATATGAAGAAGAAGAAGAAATCGTCAAAATCTTCGTCATCAAAACCCTCAAAGTCTTCATCTCACAAGAAGGGCAGCTCCAAGAAAGCTCGGGCATTCATTGGCAAGGAAATGGACTCTAAAGCTGAATCTGAGGAAAATGATGAAGAGGAGGAGTCTGAAGAATCTGAGTCTGGTGTGGCGAGTCGGCGTTGCTCTTGCTTTCGTCGACAAGTCCATCTTCAACATCAAGAAAGCGGCTCCACCGACAAGCCCGATGAAGATAATGATGGCTACGCTCCCACCTATTGCTTCATGGCAAAAGGAGCTAAGATACTCAAATCCAACTCCTCTGATTCTAGTGAAAATGAATCTGATGAGGATCTCAAGCCTAGCTACTCTAAACTTGCTAAAATTGCTGTGAAACAACAACGGGCTCTTGAAAAGGTTCAAAACATGCTAGATAAAAGTGATGATATGTTGGGTGAAGAAATGGATCGCACTAAAGCCTTGGTGAAAATCTTCAGAGACTTGAGTCTAGGTATGATAATCTTCAAGGTCATCATAACTCTCTCTTGTCTGATCATGAGAAACTTTCATATGAACTTCTTCAAGAAAAGCAAGATCATGAGAAGCTTTCTCTTGAAGCTCTTCAAAGAAAGGAAGATCTTGAAAAGCTAAGAGTGTGTTATGAAGATCTTCAGAAGGAGCGCGATTCATTACTAGCTCAACAAATTAGCGCTTCTCAGGAAAAATTTGTTCCTCCATGCTTAAAGTGCATTGAACGTGAATCTGCTAATTCTTCACCTGAATGTTCAAATGCTTCAAATGTTACAAATTCTTCATCTGCCTCTGCTATCACTAATTCCTCATCGAGGACATTGCTAGTATCCTTGACAATGCAGGGCTGAAGGAATTGTACATGCGAGCATGTACAAAAGCCTCAAAGGGCATCGAGACACTTTGTGATGTGCTCAAAAGCAGATCCTCAACAGAAACCCTAGGAAAGAGGGTATTGCCTTTGAGAGGAAACTTAATGCCGATGGAACATATTGGAAGCCTGAGCAGTACCCCAAAACCTCATGGGTTGCTGCAAAGGGACCTCCAGTTGATCCATCTAACTTATCTGGCTTTACGTGTGAATCTTCTCATTCCTCTGATGAGTCTTTTGACTCCAACTATAAACTGTTCAAAAATCAGAATGGTGAAGTATTTGCTAGATATGTTGGCACTAACTGCAGGAACGGTTCCCCCATGAAGAAAATATGGGTTCCCAAAAGCTGTGTTGTAAGTCTTCAGGTGAATGTCCTCATGACACCACCTGTGAAGAACAGGAACCCCAGATCAAATTCTTCATATGGACCAAGCTCTTCATATGGATCCAAGTCCTCGTATGGACCAAATTCTTCACGAGGATCAAATTCCTCAACTGGATCAAAGTCCTCATATGATTATCATCGTGCTAACAACTCTGTCTCGCAGGGTAGAGCTAAGGGCTATGAATATGTGCATTATTCTTCAAACCATTATGTTCATAAGTCCTCGAAGAATTACTCTGCCTATTCATATGCTTACCCTAACCCCTCTTATGTTAAGCGAAATGGTTTGGCATCTTTGCCACCTTTCTCACATGGTGCTCGCAGGATGATGAACTCTTTGCCACCCCTCCGGATGTGGGTGGTGAAGAAAAGAACTAATCTCTTCTGCGGGTCAGGTCTCGGGCGTGCTCTAACGTCTGAAGAATTTCTTGGGGACTGACAAAAATGCTCGAAAGGCCGCAGCGAATCATGATGAAATGAACTTTCATTTCACACGTCCTCATCTTGCTATATCATTTCTTGCTTGATGAAATTCATCGATGAACTTGATATCATATTCTTCAGCGATGAAGCATATGAGATTGTAAGTTACACTAATTCATCTGCAGGATGATCAACCCAAAACCTTGAATGGGTCCTCGATAGTGGATGTACAAATCACATGATTGGTGACAAGAATATATTGATGGATGCTCCTTATCACCATCACCTCTGAAGCATATCATCTTTCTTGACAAAGGCAAAAGTCGGTATTGGGTCTTGGTAAGGTTGCTATCTCTAAGGATAAGCACATGGACAAAGTCATGCTTGTTGAGTCCTTAGGATACAATCTCATGTCGATCTCAATGCTTTGTGATCTTGATATGGTTGTTGTCTTGGCAAATATCGCTGTGTTGTGATTATGGAAGTGACAATTCCAAATTCTTGAAGGCTTTAGGAGAGGAGATCTGTATATTGTTGATTTCTCTCTGGGACCACAACCAGCCGTATGTCTACTTGCAAAAGCTTCAGAAGGCTGGCTATGGCATCGACGACTTGGTCATGCAGGCATGAGGAATTTGAACACGCTTGCGAAGAAGAAGCATGTCATTGGCATTGAGAATGTCAAATTCCTCAAGGATCACTTATGCGGAGCATGTGAAGCTGGAAAAATGACCAAGGCCAAGCATCCAGCGAAGACTATCATGACCACTACATGTCCATTCGAATTGCTTCACATGGACCTCTTCGGACCTAACCATTATTCAGCAGTCACTAATGATGCATCTTTATATGGTTTTGTCATTGTTGATGATTATTCTCGATATACATGGGTACACATTGTTACTTACAAACATGAAGTGCAGGAAGTCTTCAAACGATTTTCCTCGAGGGCTTCCACCAACTTTGGTGTGAAGATCAAGCATATCAGAAGTGACAATGGAACTGAGTTCAAGAATTCTGGTCTTGATGCCTATCTTGATGAACTTGGTATTACTCATGAGTTATCTGCTCCCTATACTCCTCGGCGAGAATGGCGTCGTGGGCGCAAAACAGAACTCTTGTTGAGATGGCTCGCACCATGCTTGATGAATACAAAACACCTCGGCGTTTTTGGATTGATGCAATTGATACTACCTGCCACATCATCAGCAGAGTATATCTTCACAAATTCTTCAAGAAGACGCCTATGAACTCCTCAGCGACAAAAAACCCAATGTGAGTTATTTCAAAGTCTTGATTGCTAAATGTTGGATTAGAGATCCTCACCACAACTCTAAATTTGCACCGAAAGCACATGAAGGTTTTATGCTTGGTTCTGAAAGGACTCGCACACCTCTGAGTCTTCAACATTGTTATTCACAAGATTGTTGACCTTTGTAGATGTGCGGTTCGATGAAACTAATGGCTGCAAAGAGAGCACCTACCTTCCGTGTTAGATGAACCAGCACCGAGGATGCTATCAAGCTCAAAGGCAACCGAGGATGTCATTCCTCTTGAAGAATCTGCTGAAGAATTCATTCCTGTTCATGAAGAGCGTCGGTGATGCACGAAGAACATGATGAGGAAAATGGTCTTTGAAGAAAATGCTGATCAAAGTCCTCGGCGACAACCAACTCATCCCAGCGTTGCAAAAGAAGTGCAAGTGGAGAAGATCATCGATGACATTAACGCACTAGGTCCTCTCACACGCTCAAAAGCCTCACACTTATCTAACTTTTGTGGGCACTATGCTTTTGTCTCTATCTCGAGCCCACTAAGGTAGATGAAGCATTTCGGGCGAGTGGATTCAGGCTATGCAAGAAGAACTACATCAGTTCGAGTTGAACAATGTCAGGAATTGGTCAATCGCCCGAGATCCTCGCAAGCATAATATCATTGGCACAAAGTGGATCTACCGCAACAAGCAAGATGAAAATGGCCTTGTGGTGAGGAATAAGGCACGACTAGTAGCTCAAGGCTACACACAGGTTGAAGGAATTGATTTCGATGAAACTTTTGGACCTGTTGCTAGACTTGAGGCTATTCGCATTTTACTTGCCTATGCTAACAATCATGATATCATCTTATATCAAATGGATGTGAAAAGTGCATTCCTCAATGGTAAGCTTGAGGAAGAAGTATACGTTGCTCAACCCCCAGGTTTTGAAGATCCCAAGAATCCTGACAAAGTCTTCAGACTCAATAAGGCCCTCTATGGCCTCAAGCAAGCCCCTCGGGCGTGGTATGACACATTGAAGGAATTCTTCGTGAAGAATGGCTTCACACCGATTCACTTGACCCTACTCTTTTACTAAATCATATGATGGTGAACTGTTTGTGTGCCAAATATATGTTGATGATATTATCTTTGGCTGTACTAACCAGCGATATAGTGATGAATTTGCCTATATGATGAGTGAAGAATATCAAATGTCTATGATGGGAGAACTGAAATTCTTCTCAGGTCTTCAAATTAAATCGGCAGCGCAATGGCATATTCATATCTCGGAGAAATACCTCAAAGATGTCTTGAGGAAATTGGCATGCAAGATTGCAAAGGCGTCAAAATTCCTATGCCCACAAATGGCCATCTATGCCTTGATGAAAATGGTATTGACTTGATCACAAGGTATACCGCTCCATGATTGGTTCTTTATTGTACTTATGTGCATCTAGGCGGATATAATGCTTAGTGTTTGCATGTGTGCCCGATTTCAAGCTGCAGAAGGAATCACACCATAAGGCTGTGAAGCATATTCTTTGATATCTAGCTCACACACCAACACTAGGATTATGGTACCCCAAGGGCTCTGCTTTTGATCTCATTGGATATTACGACTCGACTATCTTTGGTGATCGTGTGGACCGCAAGTCAACATCGGCACTTGTCATTTCCTCGGACGATCTTTAGTCTGTTGGTCCTCGAAAAAAACAGCTGCGTATCCTTTGTCTCTGCTGAAGCTGAATACATTGCTGCTGGCTCATGCTGTGCTCATCTACTTTGGATGAAGCAAACCCTCAAGGACTATGGCGTCAACGTGAAGAATGTTCCTCTCCTCTGCGACAATGAGAGTGCCATCAAGATTGCTCACAACCCAGTTCAGCACTCGAAGACTAAGCACATCCAGATTCGTCATCATTTTCTTTGTGATCATGTGTTGAAGGGTGATATCTCCATCGAGCATGTGAAGACTGAAGAACAGCTAGCTGATATCTTCACTAAGCCCTTGGATGAGAAGAAATTTAGCAAGTTGCGGTGTGAGCTAAATATCTTAGAATCTTCGAATGTTCTTTGAAAAGGACACACATCCTAACCTTTATGCAGAATTGATGACTTAGATGTGCTACACATGAAGAAACGTTTTTCTTCAATCAATGAAGAATAACACTAGTGTGATGAAATTAATGAAGAATCTGATTCTCAGAACCCTACGACAATTGTACGCGGTGTCTGAAATCATCATTCTTATCTGATAATACGCCACCACAAAAGTTGAAAATCTTCAATTTAAGTTTTCCTCACTTTTGAAATTCTTGATTTTCAAATTCTTCAACTTTGCAAAATCTTCACTATGTCCGTCATTTTCTTCATTGGCTATATATATATATATATATATATATATATATATATATATATATATATATGATTTTATGTCCCTCTGACATTCACTTATTGCTATTTCTTCAAGTTGCGATTTACGCTAAGTGAATGTGATCGGACCCTTCCCCTCCATGCTATACTCAACCCAATCTATTCACAAATTCTTCATATGCGTTACGATTGACACTCGTTCAAATTCTTCCTTTGTGTCCTTGACGGTGAAGAAATTGCGAACGAAATTTTTAAGCAAATCTTATCCAGATTTTTGGTTTTACCGCTCAAACCGTTCCGTATCCCACGATACATTAGTTTATTCACCCACGATCTTACACGATCTCATCTGCACAGTACGTGGGTGACACATGTCGCGTGAAGGAGAAAGGGCAGGGGCATGTTCATCCCAAAATCTTCGGGCGAACAGTTTTCACCATGGCTATAAATACCCCTCTCCCTTCCTTACTTCATTTACTCTGCTCGGTCGCTGTGTCTCGCTCGAGCTCTCCTCAAACCCTAGCGCCGCCGCTACTCCATCACCGTCGGTGAGGAAGAGCTTCACTGCCTCGACCTCGTCGCCGTCGTACTCGCGCCGGCCACAGAAATCTTCACTTCGCCACCGCCGTAGCTGTCTCCCTCTGGCAAGTTAGGGCGTGGAGATCTAACGTGACGAACTTCACTACAGTTCATCTCTGTTCGTCGTGTTTTTCAGTTCGGGTAATTAAAAGTCATTTTTATTACTCACTTTGATTCTCAAATCTTTCTGAAAATCTTCAAAGGTGTTTGTTCTTCAAATCTTCACATATGAACACCTCACACACTATATGCTCTTGATTTATCTCTCTAAGCATTCATTTCTTCAAGATTCCTCAATTGTGCGGATTTTCAATCTGTACAACTCTGGAACCTAAGACGAAACGCTTAGTGAAATTCCTCAAGGCTCAACTGGTCAAATTCCTCAAAACTTGTTCCTTTTGAAAAATAAATGCGAGAGCATATGACCTCTCCAATTTCCTCGCACCTACACTCTGTTCACAGGTACTCATGTCATTCTTTGAATCACTAGGTTCTCATCAACTTAACTCATTTGCAGCATTCCTCGAAGAAAAACTGCATACTTCTTGAGTGTTCTATAGTTCAAATTCCTCATCTGAAGAAAATGGCGAGAAGGCAAGAGACCGCAGAAGGGAGGAAAGAAACCGGAGGTCATGAGCGCCTTTGAGATCCACGATGAAATTTACAAAGATTCTGCTTTTTGATGAAGCCAAGTTTGGCAGAGAGAACAAAAATCAGCACAAAATGCGCATCCAGAGGATAGAACGAAGATGGGCACGAGAATGGAGGGAATATCGCTATGTTACTCCCAAGTACATGAAGAAATTCGCCTTAAACCCTCCATGCCCAAGAGCTCCTTTGGCACCCGGCCAAGTCGCTGATCCCACAAGCATCAAGCATGGTGAAGACTTTCCTGAAGAATGGTCCAGGCGCCAAGCCAAACTGGCAAGACAGGCCAAGGAGGCAGTGAGGAAATTCAATGAGGATTCTGCTGCTGCTGCTGCCGCTGAGACCTCGGTCAAGCCGAGGAAATCAATGCCGAAGAAGCCTGCTCGCAAGCCAAGTGCTTCACCATCAGCGCCCTCACGGCCCAGTTCCTCATTCGCGCCCTCACGGCAAATTCCTCAGACTGCTGCTGCTCCCTCAAAATCCTCAGCAGCTCCCTCCAAGTCCTCAACTCCTGTGCATCTTGCTACATGTCAAAGGACTCGGGGTTTCTCAATTATACGGTGTCTCGGCAAGTTCCTCATTGCACCAATGTCCTCATCAGGCCCCACTCTGCTGAAGGCAAAAGCAAGCTGCTGGGCCGGACCTCGGCCAAGTCCAAGAAAAGCAGTTGCCTTCAACGTGCCCTCTGATGATGAAGCTTCTGATGAAGAACTCGCAGAAATCATCAGAGACAGACTAACAAAGGCCGCTAGAGCCAAAGGAACAACTGTGCCTCTGCTTTTGGATCTGAAGAAGATCCTTGACTTCATCGACCTATGGCATCAAGATCCAAATACTCCCATACCTGATCTGCCACTGACTCCTGGTCAAAGTCATATGCTGAACCATTTCATCGCTGAAGAGAAATGGAAATTTGAAAAGGCTCGTGAAATAAAGAGAGCTAAAGCCAGAAAGGAGAAGCTTCTAAGGAAGAACATCGTCAACTTGACTCCTGAAGAACTTCTCAAAGCTCAATCTGAAATCCAAGCCCTCAGCAAGTATTTCGATGCTTACAATGCTGATTGGCAAGGAGCCAAGGTGAGATTAAATCAATTTGATGAAGAAAATGACAAGCTGTTGCAGCCCCATCGCAACAAGAAAATCCTCAGTGAAGACTCTGCTCAGCTCTTTGAAGAACATGCCTGAGACTGCTGATGACTTTCAGCTTGCTGATGAAAATACAAGTTCCAGGGCTGATGACTCCATTCCAGCCGCTGAAGAAATTCCCAGGCCATCCACTAGCGGTGCGCCTGAAGAAACTGAAGAGATTAGGGCAACTGCACCAGTTGCGCCTGAAGAAATTGCACCACAGTCCTCAGCTCCTCCTGCGCCAACACCAACTCCAATTTTTCCTTCTGCCTATGAAGTGAAGAAGACAAAGGCTGCAGAGCGAGCTGCAGTGAAGAAGAGGAAGGCATCAGCTGCGTCAAATTCTTCGGCTGCAAAGAAAATGAAGCCAATGACCAGCTCGTTTGAAAATCCCATTGATGCCGTTCCCATTTCCTCCATGTCGTCTAAGGAAATTGTTCCTTATGGAGAAGACTACAAGATTCCAAGTGGATCTGATGAAGAAAACCAATCTGTTGCTACCTCAGAACAGTTTGATGAAGAAATTGAAGTGGAAACATTCCCTTCACTTGATCGCTTCCTCACCCATGCCTCGGTTCACGGTGAAGAGGCTGGTGTTGAGAAATGAAAAAGAAGATGAAGGCGTGGATATTGGATGCACTACACGGTGATGAACGATGACTTTTGGGAAAGTCAGCATCCCAATACTCCTCTCTTCACTCCGATTCAACAAGTTCCTCAGTCCCCCACTACAACTGTTCAATTGGGCTCTGAAGAAACTCATCCCACATAAATGCATTAATGAAGAAATTCCAGCCGCTAGTCTTTGAAGAACCTCTTCTTGATCCCCAAACTGCACAAGAAGAGGAACCAGAAATTCCTCAGCCTGAAGCACCCGAGATCGTGATTCCTGAGGTTGTGCTGCAAATCACTGACACTCCTCTGCCCAAACCGAAGAATCCGTTCTCCAGCAAGCAAAAATTCAAGGCTGAAGACTTCTTTTCTGAGCATGTGTTCTTCACTGCTTACAATCCATATGACTCTGCTCGTATGAGGAAAAGACGCTTCTGGACTGCTACTCAAGCTAACTTCTATTCCTCAGTGCTCTTTGACAAGGACAAGATCTTCGACCATGAGCATATTCCTCATGTGGATATGGAATCACTGCCGTGCTTGAGCGATACTCGAGTTATTCATGATGCGGGACTCCTAAATTTCTGCTGCGATATACGTGGATGGAATGAAGAACTCATTCTTGATTCTATGCCACCTGCACATCACGGAGATCTTTGAAGATGTCAATACATGGGTGCTGGATTGGATGACCGAAAACACTCACTACAAGGCACCAGCAACTGAATTGCTTCGTGTCCTTCCTCTTGATCCTCCCCATGAAACTGCACGTTGCATCTACAATGACCGCGAACTGTCTGATCATTTTATGCAAGTGCTCATGAAGCCTTTAAAACCAGGGCAGGCTCCTCGAACCAAATTCCTCATTAAGGAATTGATGTATGTGCCTCGGACTGTCTATCGAATTCTGACGAAGACAATGAGTCCCATCAAAGGCCACGACTCAAATGAAGAAGATGTCGTTGGCATCATGAAGAACATGCTTTTTAACATCATTCATGGCGTTCCTGTCAACTTCCATGATTTCTTCATGAGGACTCTGGCTAATGTTGCAATGTCACCTTTTGAGCTGAAGCCCTATGCGCCTTGGATTATGAGATTCATAAGGGCAAGATCTTCTTTGAATTACAAAGTGACACTCGAACCATGGCAGCTACGTGCCGCCCATTGAAGTCCTCAAGCGACCAGTTTCATCATCTGATGATAAGGGCAAGGCAGCAGCTGTGATTGATGAAGGCACTCGTCCATTGGATGGTCAATTCCGTCTCGCTACATCTTACTCCACCAATGACGACTCTGCAACACATGACACTGCCGCAAATACCTCAGCCAAGCAAAAGCCTCAAGCAACAGCACCCAGGGTGATGACTGATCGTGAGTTACTCCTCAGTCTTCATTAGAAGGTTGAACGCAATCAAAAATGGGTGAAGCGTCAATTTGCTGCAATTCTTCACAACATGACCTCAACACATAATGCGGTGAAGAAAATCAGTACTACCTTCATGAAACCCTCAACCGCTTTGGGCTGTTCTCAATCATGTATATTCAGGAAGAATTGAAGACTATGGGTCTCCGGGAAGCATTTGGTGAGTCGCACCACCTCGAAGAAATTCAAGAGAGTCAAAGTTCTGATCGGTGGCCAGCTCTTATTCTTCATCGCGTGAAACCGATGAACATGAAGATTTGGGCGACAACTGCGGCAGGCCCTACTTCAACAACCAGCCCGACAACGGCGCTCCTCCATCAACTTGAAAATCTTGAGGCGTTAGTCCTCGGTTTCGATCCTTTTGGTCATTTGATTACAAAGGGGGAGAAATCTGAGTTAGTCTTCAAGCGGGTTTATATTATGGGCGTTTTATTAAGTTACAACTCTCGTTCTTCCGAAACTTTTATTGGATCGAGTTGTAATCTTAAATCCGATGGTGCCTTGATACTTTTGGTCGTGCTCTGACGCTTTTGATGCATTGAGCTCTGAAACTTTTGATGTGATATTCTGCATGCTTATTACTAGTTAATATCATTGCACGCATGCTGAATCTCATCAGGCACCATATTTCATCATGCATTTCAAATTCTTCATATTATATATCGAATGCGTGTATGAATTACAAGATATAGGGGGAGATCTCCATGACTCAATTCTTCAAATGTGCAATGCCTCAAAAGCAAATTCCTCACTATGCACATATTCAGGGGGAGATCTTCTATATCTTGCAATCAAATTCCTCAATATCAGTATTTACACTTCATATGTTTATCCCCGTTGAAAACTTAACCTATGTTGTCATCAATCACCAAAAGGGGAGATTGTAAGCGCATCTAGTGCCCTTAGTGATTTTGGTGTATTGAAGACTTATAGGTTAAATAACTGATCTCGTTGTGAGTGTACACAGGTCTATAAGTCTATGAGGAGTTTGATATTTACAGAGAAAGTCGACCCTAAAATGAAGTTCTTATTTGAAGACTTTGATATTCGAAGACTTTACGAAGACTTGAAAGTGAAGAAATTGGTGTGACCTTGAAGACTTGATATTCATTCGAGGAATATGAGCGTGAAGACTTTTGTTTTCGTAGTTTCATTTTCTCTTTCTTGAGTCATAGGAAACACCGTCTTTGTTAAAGGGGTCAAGGAAATACTAAGGAAAAATTTCCATGTGATGCTCAACTCAAAATCCTACACCTACCAATCCCTTGAGTGAAGCCATTGGAAATCTCATACTGATTCATCAAATTCATGATGTGATGAGATGCAGTTCTTTTGTTCCTTGAGGACTTTATTCGGCCGAGGAGTTAGGAATTCGCTAGTCGAATTGCCTACGATGAGAACATGATATACGAGGAATTTGAGAGTCAAATTTCCGACCGTTCTTGTCTTCTTGGCATGGCTGTCCCAAAATATCTTATCCACCTAACGGTCATATCATTGAAGGGCATTTATGTCTTATCATGTCGGGCTGCTCCTAGGCTATAAATAGCCGCCCCTACAACCACTAGCTGGTTGGCTACTCGAAGAACTTGACACTTGTCATTTGAGAGCAACCCATCCTCGAGGACTTTGGCGAAAATCATCAAGTGAGGAAAATCTCAAAACCAAACCCCCACAAACCCAAAGTGATTGAGCATCATGAAGAAATTGATCTGGCGTGGATCCGGCGCTTGTTACCTTTGAAGATGTGCTTCTTCCGGACGGTTAGGCGTCAAGGTCTAGAGCATCAAGAGGAATTGTGGATCGCCGAGTGACCAAGTCTGTGAAGGTTTGGAAGTCACTGAAGACTTACCACGAGTGATTGGGCCGAGGCCTGCGTGGTCTTAGTTCAAGGAGAATACGATGAGGATGGGTGTCTGAGTTGCGGCTCGAGATCGGGTGTCGGGACTGTGTGTCCTCGAGTTTAAATACTCGGCCGCTCCAACAGACGTACAAGCGAGACAGCAGTTGGAACTGGTTTACCAAATCATTGTCTTCACCAACTGGTGGTTCTATTTCCTCAACTCTTTCATTCCCTCATTCTTGTGTTGAATGTTGTTCATATCGTGCTTGAAGACTTTGGTGAAGACTTTCACAAATTCCTCAGTTCAATTTCTTGATCTGTTTGTCTTCATCTTGTTATCCTGTGCCTCGCTTTCCGTACTCTGTTTTAGTCTTCATTTCATCATCTTGACTATGTGTGTATCTGTTATGTTTACTTACGAGTACATATTCGCTGCAAGTAGTTCTTAGCTAAGGAATTTCCTCACCGACAAATTCCTCAGTGAAGAATTCATAAAAATCGCCTATTCACCCCCCCTCTAGTCGATATAACGCACTTTCAGAAGTTCCTTTAGGCCAGGTTAATCACACTAATTGTTGAGTTGAGGTATTCTATTGCCTCGACATTTATGTTGGAGCTATTATTATGACCCTAGGTGTCTAGAGTATCACCTAGTAATCCAGCCATGCTTTGTGTTCCCAGTGTGATGATTCTGGCCATCATTCTCGAAAGCATCTCGTGATGCCACTTAGTAGTAGGTATTCTACTCCTGGGTTTTTGAACCCGAGATTTCCCTACTTACTTCATGTTGTTAGTGTTGCTCGTACCTTTAGGATATTAGTAACCTTCGCGATAGTCTTCGAGGTCCGTGGTACATCATTTTTCTAAATACCATGAACCATTCTTGGTAGAAGTTCCTTGAACAAAGAGATCACGACAAGAGTGCTCTCGATGGGTTCTCCATTCTATTTTGTGACTCTGCTAGTTCAACATTTCCACATGGGTTATCCGGAAGATATATGCTGAATTTGTACGGCATACTAATCCATGCATCCACAACTCAGAAAAACATATGTTCCTTTGAGTTGTCCCTCTTTAGTTATTTTCTGGCCCTCGTCTATCAATTGATAGTCAGGAGTAGTTATGCATTCGTGTTCATCGATGCCACTACTCTTGTGGCCCGTCAAGCCATTCTATTCGGGAATGACTAGGAGAAACAAACTCCAGTACCTCATCCATATGCAGGATTGGGTCAAAGCAGTTGTGTTCCACAGATCAAATACCAGTCCAGCTTTTGTTCTGTTCCACCTTGGAGTATTACCATCTTTATATCAAGAATGACATGGGAATTGCACACCATCCTATGAACTCTTGACACAGTGATACTTCTCGCCATCATTATTCATTCCTCGGTTTCGTGTTGTCGCAACCGGAATGCCGACAAGTGAATCGTGATGTGTGAAATCTATACTCCTAGCAACTCCGTTGCTTGGTAGTTAAAGGACAATAATTTCATCCTTAGCATGTTGGTTATTGAATCATCATCCTAAGGTTGATTGTGCTACCTAATACTTATTCCCGGTGCACTTTTCAATCAATGAGTTAGGATAGTGCCAATCCTTGCTTATTTGATCATATTGTCTTGCCTGAGAAGCAAGATTGTTCTCGAGCTTAGTAACATACCGGTGGTTCGTGATTTTCTGAATGTCTTCTTGGAAGTATCACCAGGTTGTTACCTGGCCGCTATGTTGAGTTCGTGATCAAGTTGGTTTTCTTGTAAACCACCCTTTCTCCAAGAATTCGTATGGGATACCCTGAGTTAGTTGGTTAAGCTAAACAACAACTTGGAGAGTTGGAAGATGGAAGCTTGTTCGACGTAGTTCATTTTAAGGGATATCTGGTATGTGTGTGTGTTGAAGGAAGATGATATCCTCATCGATTGGTCCTTGTGATCAATTGTTGCATCTATTGTCATGTCAAACTTTGATTTGAGTGTGGGCTATCATCAAATCAAATCAGAACCAACGATGGTCGTAATGTTGTCTTACTCGTGGTTGATCCCTCGAGCATACACCATTATATCTTTTGGGTCTGACCAATGCTATCACTTGTTCACACAATTATGGGATTCCATCTTCATGGAAACCTGGATGAATTGTTGTTGAGCCCATCAGCAACATTTTTATCTTCTCCATGATTGTGTTGAACATCCAGCTAGTATTGGAAACTTTTATAAGCATTATCTTCATGACCCGCTCATGGAGCATATGTCCGGATGAAAGATGTGACTTCCCCTAATTCATGTGCACTTGATGTAAGTTGTCGTCGTGGATCCGAGAAAGATTGTTTTTGCTTCCTCTGGAATCGTCCCAAGTTAGTCACGCCTATATGCAAAGTACTCTATGGTTTGATAGGTTGGCCGCCTCCATTCCATATGTGTTTCCTAGCACACCAAGCCACTGATTGATTTGTTCAAGGAGAACTGGAGAAGAAGTTCCTTCTTAAGAGCAAGACTTATGCAAGGGCTTCGATATCCTTGATGATGGCTCCCCTTCTGAACTCGGTAGCGTTTTATTATAAGACTACTAGGTGGTCATGCTTGGCTCGGACAACATGTTCACATGTTGTAGCAGAACCAGCTCATGTTTTGGAGCTTGCTATCGTAGTTCACTCCCCGAGATTCTCGCAACATCATCTCGTCGGTTTGTGTTGCAAACTTTCTTTTCCAGACACGTTGTCTGAATTACCCTGTTACCAACCAGATCTGAATCTCAGGAAGATATGATGGTTGGAACTTCTCCCAAGAACTATGATATAGGTTCCAGTGAAGTGGACGCACCTAGCTGGAAGCACTATTATTGTAGTATCTTGTTTAAGTCGTTTGGTCACCTCCCATGAGGATCTCGCATGACTTATTCTAGAAGTTGATCCTTATGGATTTTGTGCTCCTGAAGTCCGACCTTTACTTGATGGCCATGTTGATGATTTTTAGGCATGACTGTGGTAGCTAGAACATCAAGGAGAACATTAGAAGCGGAGTGCTAAATGTCTCTCGGTCGATCATCCAGGTTTTGTTCCTTGGCATTGCTAAGGACAAATATGAGAAAGTATTGCCTTCCTTTGCATCTGCATCGTCCATCACTATTCATCATGGTAGTATGATGTGTTGCCAGGATCCTCGGCACGGATGTTGGTAAGACCTTGATGGGTATGGAAATGCTCAAGTTCTTGAGAGCACACTCAGTCACTAGGTTATATCCTCGGTATCAACTGGAATGTGCCTCCCGTTTGCCGAGTTGTTCCATAACCATAGTTTCCTTTCCAATCTGAGTATGCCATTCCTTCGAACTCCACCAAATGATTGCTGTGATTTGCCCTAGGCTGATATAAAGAGTCTTAATGATCTCTATATCAAAGGTAATTCTTTTTTCCACTCAAGGTAATAACTCTACGAGTCACCTCCTCTAAGTTGTCTTGTTAATGTATCATGGCAACTCAACTCTTCGCTACGTTGACAACCGTTCACCACCCTCTTAAGTATGGAATTGTTGTCTACCTAGTGAACCCTCATCATCTATTTCACCCCATCCCTTTGGATGTGTGTTCCTTGTCCCAGCTCGAGAGATGTGCTATGTCTTACTCCGTTAGTTGATCCTGAGTTGCTTGATCTCTGAGAAGATCGGTTCTTTTAGAGTTTTCCCTTTCCTCTCATTGTCATGTTAGTTGGAGTTCTCAGAGCAAGACGACGAGACAAAGATGGTGATTGAATTAACGCCCTTATGAAGTGCAACCTAGATCATGAAGATTGTGTTAGTTTGCGTTTCGCTTCATCTTACCCCATGCTTGAATCTCAGGACGAGATTCTTGTTTAGTGGGGGTGAGTTGTCACATCCCTAGCTTCTGGTACTGCCTGGTGTTGCATCTTGTTGCATCATGTTTAAATTTTATTTAAGTTGAATTGAGGTGAGTTGAAACCCTCAGAAATTACTTCAGAAATAATCAACATTAAAATCTTTTCAAAGAAGTCCAAGAAAATGTTCCTCTTAGTCTCTGAAAATATTGGAAAGAGGTAAAACTCAAAACAATATTTTTGGAATCTCAGACATATTTATTTTGGGCTTTGAATTAAATAAATAACTATTTGCATTGGATATATATTTTTATATAATTAATAGATGTCCAATAATTCTGGAACATTTTATGTGGTTTGGTATATTTTAGTTCTAGCCACATAATTATTTTCAGCATTTTATCAAATGGTTTAGTATTTTTACTAAATCAAAACAAAACAGAGCAAAATAGAAAGCTGGAATAAAAAAATAACACACACAGAGAGAGTTAGTACATGGGCCTTACCTGGCGCCACCAACCGGCCCAGCACGGCCCAGCCCACCGCCGCTCCCCCCCCCCGTCGTCTTCCGTCCCCGCTAGAAGGACGGAGGCGCGTGGCCGCCCCGCGCCGGCCACCTCCTCCCTCCCTGCCTGCCTGGCTCCTCCCCGGTGCTCCTAGACGACGCCACGGAGACGCCACACACGCCCTGGCCCCCTCTCACTCTCTCCCGTGCCTCTCCCCTCCTCTGGCTCTCTCCTCGCACCACCCGAACGCGCCCGCCGCCGCCGACGTGCACCACCGCGGCCACCGCCTCCCCTCGCTTTGCTGACTGGCTCAAGAGCTCTGCCTCGTCGCCCTAGACCTCTCTGCCGAGCCACGCGGCACCAGACGCCTCCGAACGCCGTCACCGTGGTCGTCTTCTTCTTCGGGCATCCGAGATCGCCGGCGACCGCACCTCGTCTCCAGCCCGTCCCCGAGCCCGCTGAGACTGTCGTACGACTCCCTGTGAGCTCCTGATTCTTTCCCCTTGTTCGCCCCCTCCGTTCCCGTCCCCTAGCTCCATCTTCCACCACGGCCGAAGCTCGCCGCCGCCGTGCCGCGTCGCCGTCGTGGCCAGAGCCACAGTGGCTCGAAGCTGGGCACAACACTGTGCTCCACACCTCACTAGGAGCACATAGCACACACCAACGCCTCCCCTAGCGCCCTGCATCGCCTAACTCGCCGTTGGCCGAACTCCGGCCGCCGCCGCGAGCTTTCTTCCGACGAGCTCGGTCCACCCCAGCTGCTCCCGCTTGCTCCGTTAGACGCGCCTCGTCGCGCTGCACCCGTAGAGCCTCTCCGCCGCCCATTTGGACACCCTGGGCGATTTCTGAGCCGCGCCGCTGTCTCGAGCCTCGCCGGCGTCGAGTCGCCGGCGAGTTTGACCCCGCTGACCATTGACCCAGGGTGGACCAAGTTTGACCCCCTGGGTCACTGACGTGTGGGCCCTAGGCCACTAACTAAACCTAGCTAGTATTAGTTTAACGCTAACTAAACTTAGTTAGTTTAACTAGCAAAAGGGCTCGTGCGTTGCAACGGGAGAAAAATATATCACATGCCTCTAGCCCAATAGCCCCATGGCTAAAAGCCCCCACAAGTTTACGCCCTCTATTTCAACACATCACATTACTCATGACAAACAGGAGCAGAACGAGACGAATGGGCAACAAACAATGGAAAAGGAGAAAAATATTCTCCAATAAAATTTCACCAAGTGTTCCGAGAAAAATGTAAAGCTAGTTTGTAATTTCACGGAAATGCCACTTCTAGAATGCATAAAAAACATAATCCGGCCAATCATTTTATATTGATATGTTCACGCACTTGAGTTGTGCATTACAACGGGGCATAAATATTCTAGTGATGATAAATCATTCTATGTAGAAGTTCTTAGGGTGATATAAGTTCGGATCCAAACAAAGCTACTACTGTACTTTGCATAAATCAGCTGAGCTAGTGGGTAAATTCAGTCAGTAAACCACGCAATTCAGACTTAAAAATGATTCCAAGGTGTAGTACAGAATCACGGTTTGCCACGAATGAAGGCTAAGTTGAACTACTATAAAATATAGGAGGTTGCCCAGAGAATAGTCAGGAACTCCTAAGTGCTCCTACCAAAGTGCAGATTGACGATGCAAACCACAATTAATAATGTGCATGTGCAATTAAACAATGGGCCACCTACAATTCAGATTAGCACAGAAGAGAATTGCTAAACTATGAGCTCCCCTGAAAAACAACCCATAAACAGAAATATCAAGGGGCCAAATTTATTGTGTTTTTTTACCTTGTGCAGACTTAGCCTTGTCATACTGGCTTCACGCGGATGAATCAGTCTGCCTTACACTCAACCAATGTAGTTGCACTTGCACATCTGCCGGACTGGTACACGGTAACATGACAATCTGAGTCGTTCAGATTCAGCTCGTCTGGGTAGAGATGGACTCCTACTACTTGTTCTCTTCTCTTCGAGGCTGGCTTGATTTGGAGATCTCCTCACATTGCAGAAGAATAACTTCTGATTCCCTCCACCAGAAGAACTCAAGAACAAAAGCGCTCAAACATAGTATGCGAAAGAATTTCCAGAAACCAAATCTACCACACGACGAGCTAACAACCTTCTCCTGTTCAGAATTCCAATAATACAAAAATAAATCTGGAAATTAATTAAGACTGTATCTTATTCTCTTAAAAGTGAGGATTTGCAAGCATTTAAGACCTTCTGCTCTCTGTACCTCATTTTAAAGATATACTCATATACGTAACCTTGAGAAAAAAATGTTCATCGCATTTTTCCCTTCTAAATGTTAGATAGATACTACAACCTAACAAATATTCATGGATCAATTGTAGTAGTTGATGTCTAGTATCATTTGTTTGAGTTAATTAATGAATTATAGGTATCAATAGGACTTCACCTCATTCCACTTCTATTGCCCTTGTTCCGATGTTGATTTGACACCAGCCTCTCTAGTAGACGGAGAATCCATGTCAATAACAGCCTCTCAAGTCTCAAAGTACATACTCATAAAATCCTCCTCAAGTAATTTTATTGTTTCCATAAGCAATCATGAACCTACTGTACCAACATGAACAGTCAGTACATATTAGTAGTATACACAGAAATACATATCACATACTCCTGCCATCTCTCGCACACATGATGATCACATACTGTTGCTTCTGATCACAGATAGTCCTCTCCCTCAAACAAATACATCTATATGAATTGGGCTGCATATAATTAGGAGAACATTATGGACCTCAAGGTGGGTGCAGCAATTTATCAGCTCAATATACGTCCCATCACTGAAAAGACAGAAGAAAAAATTTCTTAGTTCTGAATTTCATCGAGCATCTAATAAATAATTTAAATAGTGATGACACATTGAGCTGGAATCAGTTGAAACAGAGGTAGTACATCATAGTCAGTTAGGTAGTGCAGTCACTACCCACTAAAAAAAGTAATGACATATCCTACAGGAAAACAACAATCAGAAAATGATTATAAAAAACAAATATGTTCCCCATAGTCCGTTGCCTATCGCTTAGAGCATACACGCACTGTGACATGTCTGATGAACATCAGTGGACAGAACCTAAAACTGGAGTAACATGGAGCAAGTTCAGAAAAATGAGCTAATGACGATGTATATGCCTACTTTCTGATTCTAAAATTTCATGGTTCAGTTTACTGTTATTCTGCCCTACTTCAATCAAATAATCATGCAAACAAAGCATTCATATACATGCCAAGAATAATGCTAATTTTGGTGCTAACAGTAGGGGTGCTTAGGTGTATAACGTCAAGGAACACACTAACAGGTTGTTTTTCCTGGAACTTTGTTCCTTCTGTGAAATCTGAATATAAATGCAACTGGAACATAACTATCACTCAAACTTTTGACTATGTGATAGGCCCAAACTTGGTCGGATTAGCATGGTTCAGTTTAGAATAGAGGAACACCACAACAGATGTAAACTCCAAGGTGTAAGTCAATACTGAATCTTCAGATATGTGTCTTGTTCAGACAACAAACAATCCTGAACAAATCTCTAAAAAAAATTTAGGGATGCAAACATGCTAGCCTCAGGTGTAGTAACTTTCATGGGGAGAAATACCTCTGGTGTAGACGCCTCAGGCGATGGAGGGCTCGATGGGTGTTCTTCTTCCACCGGCGAACTTGGCATAGTACGGTTGGATGGATGATTTTCCTCCGCCAGCGACATTGGATGTTCCTCTGAAAGTTGCAATGTGATGGGATTTGATGGAGATTCTGGTCGAGGGACGCGGCCTGATGGACGTTCCGGTCGAGGATGCCTCCTTATGACAGCCAAGTCCAATCCGGGTCGGGCACTACATGCTTTCGCGTTGGAGAAGAACAGAGACTCGAACTCGATTACATTGGAAATTGACTTATGTTGGAGAAGGACACGGTCTCCAATTCCATCCAAATCATGACACTGGACTGGAGATTCAGAGAAGTGAAGCTGGCCTCGCTGTTGTGTTCGGGCGTCCATCCAAATCACGACACTGCACTGAAAATTCAGATAACTGAAGCTCGCTGTTGTGAACACTGAACCGAAAATTCAGATAACTGAAGCTCGCTGTTGTGTTTGTGTATCTATGTGATGGGGGCCGTCCGAGCATCTGGGCGTGGGAGGCAGGGATGTGTGCGGAGCGCCGATTGCTGGAGGCCAACGGCATGCTATGCCGTAGCTTCGCCGGTGCCTGCAGTAGCGAGTCCATCTTCTTCTCAGCGCGGCGCCTAGCCGCACCAGCTCCACGCCAATCACCTCGGCCGTCCACTCCTTGCGCACCACCGACTGCACCAACCACGGCAAGTCCAGCGTGCCACCGTCGCCATCCTGCAGCAACGCGTGTGTCGGGGACTTGCCGTTGAGGAGCTCCAGCAAGAGCACGCCCAGAGAGTGTCACCGCGCGTCCTCCACCTCCGGGGCACGGTAGCCGAGAAGGGTCTTTTTGCAAAAGCACACGACGGACGACCAGAAGCAATCGCTGGTTTACTATTAGGGAGAGACTACTACTGACAGACGGGACCCACTGGTCAGTTTGACTAGACCGGCCCCGTTGATCGCTGATGTCACAGTGACACAGTGCTGAAGCAGTTAATTATTTTCTGGATTTATTCTTATACATGAAATTCTAGAAAATAGCCAAAACTTCTGAAATTCATAGAAATTCAACCATAGCTCAAAATGAAATAATATACATATTAAAAATTATCAGAAAAATCCAATCTATCCATCTGTACCATTTTCATGCATGTTAGAACAACTTGTAACTACTGTTTAGGACAATTGAATTAAATGGCATTTAAGAAATCACATATGGAGTTGAATTTGAATCTTTGATTCAAACCAACTTCATTTAATCTGGTTGCTAGTTGCATTAGCTCAAACCATAGCATATTGCCATGTCACACTCATGCATCATATTGTTGCATTGCATTGGTTATGTTCCTTCTCTGCTGCCGGTGTTTGTCCCCCCTCAGTAGACGTTGTTCCGACGATGAGTTCGATGACACTGATGAAGAGCTATGCTATCTTCAGAAGTGCCAGGCAAGCAAAACCCCCTTGTTCATTCTGATACAATTCCACTCTCTCGCTCCTGCTCTCTTTTACTGCATTAGGACAACAACGATTCAACTGTTACTTGCTGCGGTAGTTGAACCACTTTCCTCTGCATGACCTGTCATTGCCACAGTAAATAGATGAAACCCACTATCATGAGTAGGAGTTGTTTGAGCCCTGATGTGCCTACTCATTCATGCTTGTTTTTCATGCCTGCTATTGCTTAGAATTGTGTCACGTCTGATTCATCGGGGATGAATTGGAATGTGGTGAACATGTCCTACTGTTGAGAGATAAGTGTGTGAACACGATTTGGTAAAGGTAGCGATGACAGGCCATGTAGGAGTACATGGTGGGTTGTCTCATTGAAACCGTCCTCAGAAACTGAGTTCTGTGTTTGTGATCCATGAATAGTTACTACCACACATTGGGTTCCGGTAACTCGACCCCTCTCGACTTATTAATCAACATGATCTCTGTCCAGGAGTTGCAACTAGTTTATGGTGTTTTTAGGTAGTGTTAGTAGTCTACCAAGTGGCACCCGGTATAGGTGGGCTTGGGACAGACTAGGCACCATGGCACGGTGTACAAAGTGTAGATCCACTCGTCGAGGTGGGCTTGGGAACCCTGCACACATCGTTTGGGGCCGTGAGCGACACCCCGGTTGGATCTCCTTGTGGATGGAACCCGAATAGGCGATAAACCTGGACGAGAGACTTGCGTGGTTAGTCAGGTCGTGGCTGACTCCCTCGCCAGGCTTCCGCTTGAAGGTTGCCGAGATACATGATGTGTACATGATGGTAAGTGGCGAGAGCGTGTGTGAAGAAGTACACCCCTGCAGGGTTAACATTATCTATTCGAATAGCCGTGTCCACGGAGAAGGACTTCTAGGTTGCCTGTACAGTTCATAGACAAGTGAAAGTGGATACTCTAAAATACGCAAGATAAGCGTGAGTGCTATGGATGGTGTTCTCATAGGGAGACGGGTGCGGATCCATAGTGGTGTATTGATATGGTGAAATGTGGACTCGTGTGCGCCACCTCAAAGGGTTACTTGCAGTCGTAGTTCAGGTTAGCCACTGAGTCAAAGCTGGCTTGGTGCAGTTAAAGTCCACCATCCCCTTTGTTGATACCGATGCATATGTAGATAGTTCTGATGTAAGTCTTGCTGGGTACATTTGTACTCACGTTTGCCTAGTTTATGTTTTTGCAGAGAGACTTCAGTCTCGCTAGTAGGTCCGCTTGGACTTCGACGTTTAGCTTGTTACCTCAGCTACGATCTTGTGCCCTCGGTAGGATCTGGTAGATAGTTAGGCTTCTCAGCCTTTTTCATTTATAGATGTCTGTACTCAGACATGTTAAGCTTCTGCTTGTGCTTTGACTTGTATGCTCTGAATATTGGGTCATAAGACCTGAGGGAGTCCTGGACTAGGGGGTTTCCGGATAGCCGAACTATCATCATCGGCCGGACTCCAAGACTATGAAGATACAAGATTGAAGACTTCGTCCCGTGTCTGGATGGGACTTTCCTTGGCGTGAAAGGCAAGCTTGGCGATCTGGATATGTAGATCTCCTACCATTGTAACCGACTCTGTGTAACTCTAGCCCTCTCCAGTGTCTATATAAACCGGAGGGTTTTAGTCCGTAGGACAGAACAACAATCATACCATAGGCTAGCTTCTAGGGTTTAGCCTCCATGATCTCGTGGTAGATCCACTCTTATACTATCCATATCATCAATATCAATCAAGCAGGAGTAGGGTTTTACCTCCGTAGAGAGGGCCCGAACCTGGGTAAAAACATCGTGTCCCTTGTCTCCTGTTACCATCCGCCAAGGCGCAGTTCGGGACCCCTACCGAGATCCGCGGTTTGACACCGACATTGGTGCTTTCATTGAGAGTTCCTCTGTCTTTGTCGCAATCGGGAAGGATGCCTCTTCCGTCTTTAAAAGCGGTACTATTACCAAGGAGCTTTGGCCACCGACCAAACTATGCAGCTAGGTGGTTTTTATGACCGCTGTTCGGTCGCCGCTCGACGATGACCTCTCGGGTCATCAAAAGCGATCTTCACGTCAACTCGAATTATTGAGCAGCTAGATCCGATGGAGCTCTCCTCCGAAGCGAGCTCTTGGATCGCTTCACGCATACAGGAGTCACTGAGACTACTATCGATTGGGCTTAAAACCGATCCGAGAGAGATCAACTCTCCCGGGCTACCCACCACGTTCTTTGTGGTGGAGGAACAACGCGCGACTCTTCTTCTATATTAAAGACCAGTTATGTCCGGATTCGGATCCTCCATGCGGATTCTGCGAAGGGACGGACGTCAATCAAATCTTGAACCTAAAGTCGAGCAGCGGACCAGATTCGTTGGACGACATCCAGCAATCCAAGCTTCCAAATTCGGAAACTTTTCGGCCCTTGAGCCTCAAGTTGGGCAGGGTTCCGGACTTAGTACCACCCGCCCACCCAAACATAAGCGATCTATCTCAAATCTGGCAAGAGCCCGCCGAAACACTACAACATTACTGGGTCAGCTTCCTCCTGGTTATGGACAGGATAAAGGACTGCTGTGAGGAAAACGCAATCTCAATTTTCTGCAACAATTGCACGGACAAGGGAATCTTGAACGCCATAAGTCGTCATGAAATTACACGCCACGACCTGGCGTCCATAATCTGAAATCTTGTGCTATGGAGAGTGCCTGGAAAACCGAATTTAAGTTTTGGGACAATCCGTCTCCGAACACAACCCTAGTCCGAAATAAAAGGGTGCATCATGCTCAGGCACCTGGGACAAAAACCAAAAAGCAAAAATCCCCTAAAGGGCACGGAACCGTATTGGAGGGATGGCTCAGCGGACCCTGTAAAATCCATAGTACAGAGGGCGCCACTCCAACACATAGGCTTCGAGCATGTTGGATACTACGCAGGTGGCCAAAAGTGGCGAAGAGCTTCTAGCCCCGGAGAACCAGACCAACAGTACTAGTACGGTATTAACAGTCTTCGCGACTTTCGCATCAAATAATATGCGGAAACGAACAATCCGCAGCCTCGCCGAAGTCTACCAAGTAGCAACAACAAATCCATGGAGCGACACGACTATCACCTTCAACGCCAGCGACGAACCAAAAATCCGAACAGCCCGAGCACCAGCCGCATTGGTCCTCAGTCCAATAGTGGACGGCTTTCGTCTTACCAAGGTACTCATTGATGGCGGCAGCGGATTAAACCTCATCTACGAGGAAACCCTTCGAAAAATGGAAATAGACTGGAGCCGCATTGAGCGAAGCGGCACAACCTTCAGAGGAATAATCCCTAGTCGGGAAGCACGCTGCATAGGAAAAATTACACTGGATGTGGTGTTCGGCGCGCCGGACAATTACAGGTCCGAGGAGGTCACATTCCAAGTGGCCCCATTCAGCAGCGGATATCACGCTCTATTAGGGCGAGAGGCATTCACAATTTTTCAAGCTATACCCCATTACGGGTACATGAAGCTGAAAATGCCCGGGCCCAATGGAATCATCACTCTTGTCAGTGATCTGGACACAGCGCTCCGCGCCGAAAACAAGATAGCTGCACTAGCCCTAGAGGCACTATCTGAAGCCCTAGCGGCAGAGGAACTCACTGCGCTGCGCTCCACGGTGAACAGGGACGATGTGATACTCGACAAGAGATCCAAGTCCACTTCTTTTAAACCAGCGGACGAAATAGTCAAATTCCAAGTCCACCCAACGGACCCCACAAAGACGACCTCCATCAGGGCACAATTAAACCCTGATGTAGACGCCGCACTACGAGAATTCCTTCGGGAAAATTGGGACATCTTTGCTGGCACCCTTGGATATGCCAGAATCCCACGCAGTGGCGAACACAGCCTAAACATCTTAAAGGATTCAAGCCATCAAACAGGCTCTTGGCGATTTTTGAACCAAAAGACAGGCAATGGGAGAGGAGCTAGCCAAACTATTGGAAGCGGATTCATCGAGACATAAAACATCCGGACTGGCTAGCGAACCTGGTAATGGTACCCAAAAAGGACAAATCCTGGCGCCTGTGTGTCGATTTTAAAGACCTTAACAAGTCTTGCCCAAAGGATCCTTTCCCCCTTCCCTACATCGATCAAATCATTGATGCTGCCGCAGGGCACAATTCATTGTGCTTCCTCGATGCATACTCCGGATACCATCAAATCAAGATGGCGGAGACAGACCAAGCCGCAACGGCATTCATTACACCATATGGACCATTCTGCTTCAACACAATGACCTTCAGGCTCAAGAACGCCGGCGCAACATATCAGCGCATGATTCAGACATGTCTGGCAACCCAGATCGGCAAAACAGTGGAGGTATACGTAGACGATGTGGTCGTCAAGACCAAACACGTCGAAACTCTAGTAGACGATTTGAGGCTCACATTCGAGAACCTCCGAGCATACGACATTAAGCTCAACCCGGAAAATTGCGTTTTCAGCGTACCAGCCGGATAGCTCTTGGGCTTCATTGTATCCGGTTGAGGAATTGAAGCAAACCCATCCAAGATCCGAGCTCTGTCACAGTTGGATATCCCAAAAGATCTCAAACAAATACAAAAATTGACTGGATGCATGGCAGCTTTAAGCCGCTTCATCTCCCGCTTAGGAGAAAAGGCACTACCCCTTTATCGCCTCCTCCGGCGCACCGAACACTTCGAGTGGACGGACACTGCCACAGCCGGACTCGCAGAAATAAAGGCCATATTGGCAACAAATCCGGTCCTGGCCGCACCCAACCTGGGCGAACCAATGTTGTTATATATCGCGGCAACACATCAAGTTGTAAGCGGTGCCCATCGTCCAACGAGAAACGGAAGGGCACAAGTTCCCTCTTCAAAAACCAGTGTACTACGTATCCACTGTCTTAACTCCATGCAAGTCCCGGTACCCACATTATCAAAAGATAGCATACGCGGTGTTCATGGCATCCCGGAAGCTGCGACACTACTTCCAAGAGTGTTCGATAATAGTGGCCTCCGAAGTACCTCTCAATGACATTATAAACAACCGCGACGCGACCGGCAGGATTGCAAAATGGGCCATTGAGCTCTTACCATTGGACATAACCTACAAACCACGGCAAGCTATAAAGTCGCAAGTTTTGGCTGACTTCATCGCTGAATGGATGAAGCGAACTCCCTAAAAGTACTGGCGATACTCAATTGGATCATGCACTTCGACGGCTCTAAAATGTTGGCGGCTTTGGGGCTGGCATCGTCTTGGCGTCCCCAACCGGAGACACAGATCCAATCGTACTTCAAATAATGTACACGGACTCCAACAACGCGGCGAACACGAGGCCCTTCTACATGGTCTCCGGATGGCAATCTCCATGGGCATTCAACGCCTAGAGGTCATGAGGATTCAAACCTCGCAATATCCCAAGTAAATGGTGTTGGGGAACGTAGTAATTTCAAAAATTTTCCTACACACACGCAAGATCATGGTGATGATACAACAACGAGGGGAGAGTGTTGTCTACGTACCCTTGTAGACCGAAGCGGAAGCGTTGGACGCAGCGTAGAGGAAGTAGTCGTCGTCCTCCGGTTCGACCGATCCAAGCACCGTTACTCGGCACCTCCGAGTTCTTGACACACGTACAGCTCGATGGCGCACCCTCGATCTCCAATCCAGTAGAGGCCGAGGGGAGTTCCACAAGCCGACGGCGTGGTGACGATCTTGATGTTCTCTGTCGCAGGCTTCGCCTAAGCACCGCTACAATATGATCGAGGTGTAATATCGTGGAGGGGCACCGCACACGGCTAAGGAGCGATCAATGATCAACTTGTGTGTTCTAGGGTGCCCCCTACCCCGTATATAAAGGAGGGAGGGAGGAGGTGGCGGCCCTAGGGGGGCGCCATGGGGGGGAAACCTACTCCAAGTAGGTTTCCCTCTTTCCTTATCTTACTTGGAGGGAAGGAAGGAGTACTAGTATTAGGAAGTAGTACTAGTAGTAGGAATAGGAAGAGGGGAAGGAGAAAGGAAGGGGGCGGCCCCCTCCCCAATCGGATTGGGCTTGGGCGCGCCTCTCCTTGCTCCTTCTCCTTCCTCCTACATGGGCCCAATAAGGCCCATATACCTCCCGGGGTTCGGTAACCTCTCGGAGCTCCAAACTTCTCGGAACCTTTCCGGTGTCCAAATATATCCGTCCAATATATCAATCTTTATGTCTCGACCATTTGAGACTCCTCGTCATGTCCGTGATCATATCCGGGACTCGAACAAACTTGGTACATCAAAATACATAAACTCATAATATAATTGTCATCGAAACTTTAAGCGTGCGGACCCTACGGTTCGAGAACTATGTAGACATGACCGAGACACGTCTCTGGTCAATAACCAATAGCGGGACCTGGATGCCCATATTGGTTCCTACATATTCTACGAAGATATTTATCGGTCAAACCGCATAACAACATACTTTGTTCCCTTTGTCATCGGTATGTTACTTGCCCGAGATTTGATCGTCGGTATCTAATACCTAGTTCAATCTCGTTACGGCAAATCTCTTTACTCGTTCAGAATCGTCATCTCATAACTAACTCATTAGTTATATGCTTGCAAGGCTTAAGTGATGAGTATTACCGAGAGGGCCCAGAGATACCTCTCCGACAATCGGAGTGACAAAACCTAATCTCGAAATACGCCAACTCAACATGTACCTTCGGAGACACCTGTAGTACTCCTTTATAATCACCCAGTTACATTGTGACGTTTGGTAGCACACAAAGTGTTCCTCCGGTACACGGGAGTTGCACAATCTCATAGTTGCAGGAACTTTGTATATGTCATGAAGAAAGCAATAGCAGTATACTAAACGATCAAGTGCTAGGCTAACAAAATGGCTCATGTCAATCACATCATTCTTCCAATGATGTGATCCCACTAATCAAATGACAACACATGTCTATGGTCAGGAAACATGACCATCTTTGATTAATGAGCTAGTCAAGTAGAGGCATACTAGTGACTATATGTTTGTCTATGTATTCACACATGTATCATGTTTCCGGTTAATACAATTCTAGCATGAATAATAAACATTTATCATGATATGAGGAAATAAATAGTAACTTTATTATTGCCTCTAGGGCATATTTCCTTGATCTCCCACTTGCACTAGAGTCAATAATCTAGATTACATAGTAATGATACTAACACCCATGGAGTCTTGGTGCTTGATGATGTTTTGCTCATGAGAGAGGCTTAGTCAATGGGTGCGCAACATTCAGATCCGTATGTATCTTGCAAATCTCTATGTCTCCCACTTGGACTTGGTCCCGAATGGAATTGAACCGTCTCTTGATGTGCTTGGTCCTCTTGTGAAATCTGGATTCCTTTGCCAAGGCAATTGCACCAAGATTGTCACAGAAGATCTTCATTGGTCCCGATGCACTAGGTATGACACCTAGATCGGTAATGAACTCCTTCATCCAGACTCCTTCATTTGCTGCTTGAAGCAGCTATGTACTCCGCTTCACATGTAGATCCCGCCACGGCGCTTTGTTTAGAACTGCACCAACTTACAGCTCCACCGTTTAATAAAAACACGTATCCGGTTTGCGATTTAGAATCGTCCGGATCGGTGTCAAAGCTTACATCGGCGTAACCATTTACGACTAGCTCTTTGTCACCTCCATATCGAGAAACATATCCTTAGTCCTTTTCGGTATTTGGGATGTTCTTGACCGCTGTCCGATGATCCACTCTGGATTACTTTGGTACCTTCTGCTAAGCTTATTGCTAAGCATCGTCAGGTCTGGTACACAGCATTGCATACATGATAGAGCCTATGGCTGAAGCATAGGGAACATTTTTCATTTTCTCTCTATCTTCTGCTGTGGTCGGGCATTGAGTTCGACTCAACTTCACACCTTGTAGCACAGGCAAGAATCCTTTCTTTGCCTGATCCATATTGAACTTTTTCAATATTTTGTCAAGGTATGTGCTTTGTGAAAGTCCTATTAAGCGTCTTGATCTATCTCTATAGATCTTGATGCCTAATATGTAAGCAGCTTCTCCGAGGTCTTTCATCGAAAAACTTTTATTCAAGTATCCCATTATGCTATCCAGAAATTCTATATCATTTCCAATTAATAATATGTCATCAACATATAAAACTAGAAATGCTACAGAGCTCCCACTCACTTTCTTGTAAATACGGGCTTCTCCAAAAGTCTGTATAAAACCATATGCTTTGATCACACTATCAAAATGTTTATTCCAACTCCGAGATGCTTGCACCAGTCCATAAATGGAACGTTGGAGCTTGCACACTTTGTCAACACCTTTTGGATCAACAAAACCTTCCGGCTGCATCATATACAACTCTTCTTCTAGAAATCCATTCAAGAATGCAGTCTTGACATCCATCTGCCAAATTTCATAATCATGAAATGCAGCAATAGCCAACATGATTCGGACAGACTTAAGCATCGCTACGGGTGAGGAAGTCTCATCGTAGTCAACCCCTTGAACTTGTCGAAAACCTTTCGCAACAAGTCGAGCTTTATAGACAGTCATTACCATCAGCGTCGGTCTTCTTCTTAAAGATCCATTTATTCTCAATGGCTTGCCGATCATCGGGCAAGTCAACCAAATCCATACTTTGTTTTCATACATGGATCCTATCTCGATTTCATGGCCTCCAGCCATTTTGCGAATCTGGGCTCATCATTGCTTCCTCATAGTTCGTAGGTTCATCATGGTCAAGTAACATGACTTCCGAACAGGATTCTTGTACCACTCAGTGCGGATCTTACTCTGGTAGACCCACGAGGTTCGAGAGAAACTTGATCTGAAGTTTCATGATCAATATCAATAGCTTCCTCACTAGTTGGTGTAGTTGTCACGGGAACGGTTCTCGTGATGAACTACCTTCCAACAAGGAGTAGATCTGATTATCTCATCAAGTTCTACTTTCCTGCCACTCACTTCTTTCGAGAGAAATTATTTCTCTAGAAAGGATCCATTCTTAGCAACAAATGTTTTGCCTTCGGATCTGTGATAGAAGGTGTACCCAACAGTTTCCTTTGGGTATCGTATGAAGACACATTTCTCCGATTTGGGTTCGAGCTTATCTGGTTGAAGTTTCTTCACATAAGCATCGCAGCCCCAAACTTTAAGAAACGACAACTTTGGTTTCTTGCCAAACCATAGTTCATAAGGCGTCGTTTCAACAGATTTTGATGGTGCCCTATTTAACGTGAATGCGGCCGTCTCTAAAGCATAACCCCAAAACGATAGCGGTAAATCGGTAAGAGACATCATAGATCGCACCATATCAAGTAAAATACGATTCTGACGTTCGGACACACCATTTCGTTGTGGTGTTCGGTGGCGTGAGTTGCGAAACTATTCGCATTGTTTCAAATGTAAACCAAACTCGTAACTCAAATATTCTCCTCCACGATCAGATCGTAGAAACTTTATTTTCTTGTTACGATGATTTTCTACTTCACTCTGAAATTCTTTGAACTTTTCAAATGTTTCAGACTTGTGCTTCATTAAGTAGATATACCCATATCTGCTCAAATCATTTGTGAAGGTGAGAAAATAACGATATCCGCCATGAGCCTCAACATTCATCGGGCCACATACATCTGTATGTATGATTTCCAACAAATCTGTTGCTCTCTCCATAATACCGGAGAACGGCGTTTTAGTCATCTTGCCCATGAGGCACGGTTCGCAAGTACCAAGTGATTCATAATCAAGTGATTCCAGAAGTCCATCAGTATGGAGTTTCTTCATGCGTTTTACACCGATATGACCTAAACGGCAGTGCCACAAATAAGTTGCACTATCATTATCAACTCTGCATCTTTTGGCTTCAACATTATGAATATGTGTATCACTACTATCGAGATTCAATAAAAATAGACCACTCTTCAAGGGTGCATGACCATAAAAGATATTACTCATATAAATAGAATAACCATTATTCTCGATTTAAATGAATAACCGTCTCGCATCAAACAAGATCCAGATATAATGTTCATGCTCAACGCAGCACCAAATAACAATTATTTAGGTCTAAAACTAATCCCGATGGTAGATGTAGAGGTAGCGTGCCGACGGCGATCACATCGACTTTGGAACCGCTTTCCCAGCGCGATCGTCACCTCGTCCTTGGCGATGCTGCTCGCTTATTCCGTAGTCCTGTTTGAGTTGCAAATATTAGCAGCAGAACCATATCAAATACCAAGTGCTACTACGAGCTCTAGTTAGGTACACATCAATAACATGTATATAACATATACCTTTGTTCACTTTGCCATCCTTCTTATCCGCCAAATACTTGGGGCAGTTCCGCTTCCAGTGACCAGTCTGCTTGCAGTAGAAGCACTCAGTTTCAGGCTTAGGACCAGACTTGGGTTTCTTCTCTTGAGCAGCAACTTGCTTGCCATTCTTTTTGAAGTTTCCTTTCTTCTTCCCTTTGCCCTTTTTCTTGAAACTAGTGGTCTTGTTGACCATCAACACTTGATGCTCCTTCTTGATTTTTACCTCCGCGGCTTTCAGCATCGCGAAGAGCTCGGGAATAGTCTTGTTCATCCCTTTCATATTATAGTTCATCACAAAGCTCTTGTAGCTTGGTGGCAGTGATTGAAGAATTCTGTCAATGACACTATCATCGGGAAGATTAACTCCCGTTGAATCAAGTGATTGTTATACCCAGACATTACGAGTATATGTTCACCGACGTAACTATGCTCCTCCATCTTGCAGCTATGGAACTTATTGGAGACTTCATATCTCTCAATCCGGGCATTTGCTTGAAATATTAACTTCAACTCCTGGAACAACTCATATGATCCATGACGTTCAAAACGTCGTTGAAGTCCCGGTTGTAAGCCGTAAAGCATGACACATCGAACTATAGAGTAGTCATCAGCTTTGCTCGCCAGACGTTCTTAACGTCGTCGGGCATCAGGCAGCAGTTCGGCACCCAGCGGTGCTTCGGGGCGTAACTCTTACATGCAGCAATGAGGATAATCCTCGAGTTACGGACCCGATCCGTGTAATTGCTACCATCATCTTTCAACTTTGCTTTCTCAAGGAACGCATTAAAATTCAACGGAACAACAACACAAGCCATCTATCTACAAACAAACATAGACAAGCAAAATACTATCAGGTACTAAGTTCATGATAAATTTAAGTTCAATTAATCATATTACTAAAGAACTCCCACTTAGACAGACATCTCTCTAGTCATCTAAGTGATCACGTGATCCAAATCAACTAAACCATAACCGATCATCACGTGAGATGGATTAGTTTTCAATGGTGAACATCATCATGTTGATCATATCTACTATATGATTCACACTCGACCTTTCGGTCTCCGTGTTCCGAGGCCATATCTGCATATGCTAGGCTCGTCAAGTTTAACCTGAGTATTCTGCGTGGGCAAAACTGGCTTGCACCCGTTGTAGATGGACGTAGAGCTTATCACACCCGATCATCACGTGGTGTCTCGGCACGACGAACTTTGGCAACGGTGCATACTCAGGGAGAACACTACTTGATAATTTTAGTGAGAGATCATCTTAAAATGCTACCGTCAATCAAAGCAAGATAAGATGCATAAAGGATAAACATCACATGCAATCAATATAAGTGATATGATATGGCCATCATCATCTTGTGCTTGTGATCTCCATCTCAAGCACCGTCGTGATCACCATCGTCACCGGCGCGACACCTTGATCTCCATCGTAGCATCGTTGTCGTTACGCCATCTATTGCTTCTCGACTATCGCTACCGCTTAGTGATAAAGTAAAGCAATTATAGGCGTTGCATTTCATACAATAAAGCGACAACCATATGGCTCCTGCCGATTGCCGATAACCGGTTACAAAACATGATCATCTCATACAATAAAATATAGCATCACGTCTTGACCATATCACATCACAACATGCCTGCAAAAACAAGTTAGGCGTCCTCTACTTTGTTGTTGCAAATTTTACGTGGCTGCTACGGGCTTAAGCAAGAACCAATCTCACCTATGCATCAAAACCACAGCGATAGTTTGATAGGTTGATGCTGTTTTAACCTTCGCAAGGACGGGCGTAGCCACACTCGATTCAACTAAAGTTGGAGAAAGCAGACACCGCTAGTCACCTGTGTGCAAAGCATGGCGGTAAAACCAGTCTCAGCGTGCAGCGTCTGCGTAATGTCGGTCCGGCCACTTCATCCAACAATACCGCTGAACCAAAGTATGACATGCTGGTAAGCAGTATGACTTATATCACCCACAACTCACTTGTGTTCTACTCGTGCAAATGACATCAAACCATAAAAACCTAGGCTCTGATACCACTGTTGGGGAACGTAGTAATTTCAAAAAATTTCCTATGCACACGCAAGATCATGGTGATGATACAGCAACGAGGGGAGAGTGTTGTCTACGTACCCTTGTAGACCGAAGCGGAAGCATTGATGCAACATAGAGGAAGTAGTCGTACGTCCTCCCGGTTTCTACCGATCCAAGCACCGTTACTCCGGCACCTCCGAGTTCTTGACACACGTACAGCTCGATGACGCACCCTCGATCTCCAATCCAAGAGAGGCTCGAGGGGAGTTCCGTCACCTGACGGCGTGGTGGCGATCTTGATGTTCTCTGTCGAGGGCTTCGCCTAAGCACCGCTACAATATGATCGAGGTGTAATATCGTGGAGGGCACCGCACACGGCTAAGGAACGATCAATGATCAACTTGTGTGTTCTAGGGTGCCCCCTACCCCGTATATAAAGGAGGAGGGAGGAGGTGGCCGGCCCTAGGGGCGCGCCATGATGGGGGGGGAAACCTACTCCAAGTAGGTTTCCTCTCTTTCCTTATCTTACATGGAGGGGAAGGAAGGAGTACTAGTATTAGGAAGTAGTACTAGTAGTAGGAATAGGAAGAGGGGGAAGGAGAAAGGAAAGGGGGGGCCGGCCCCCCTCCCCAATTCGGATTGGGCTTGGGGGGCGCGCCCCCTCCCTTGCTCCTTCTCCCTTCCTCCTACATGGGCCCAATAAGGCCCATATACCTCCCGGGGGGTTCCGGTAACCTCCCGGAGCTCCAAACTTCTCCGGAACCTTTCCGGTGTCCAAATATATCCGTCCAATATATCAATCTTTATGTCTCGACCATTTCGAGACTCCTCGTCATGTCCGTGATCATATCCGAGACTCCGAACAAGCTTCGGTACATCAAAATACATAAACTCATAATATAATTGTCATCGAAACTTTAAGCGTGCGGACCCTACGGTTCGAGAACAATGTAGACATGACCGGGACACGTCTCTGGTCAATAACCAATAGCGGGACCTGGATGCCCATATTGGTTCCTACATATTCTACGAAGATCTTTATCGGTCAAACCGCATAACAACATACTTTGTTCCCTTTGTCATCGGTATGTTACTTGCCCGAGATTTGATCGTCGGTATCTAATACCTAGTTCAATCTCGTTACGCAAGTCTCTTTACTCGCTCGTAATATGTCATCTCATAACTAACTCATTAGTTATATGCTTGCAAGGCTTAAGTGATGAGTATTACCGAGAGGGCCCAGAGATACCTCTCCGACAATCGGAGTGACAAATCCTAATCTCGAATTATGCCAACTCAACATGAACCTTGGAAACACCAGAGAGCACCTTTATAATCGCCCGATTACGTTGTGATGTTTGGTAGCACACAAAGTGTTCTTTCGGTACACGGGAGTTGCACAATCTCATAGTTGCAGGAACTTTGTATATGTCATGAAGAAAGCAATAGCAGTATACTAAACGATCAAGTGCTAGGCTAACAAAATGGGTCATGTCAATCACATAATTCTTCCAATGATGTGATCCCACTAATCAAATGACAACACATGTCTATGGTCAGGAAACATGACCATCTTTGATTAATGAGCTAGTCAAGTAGAGGCATACTAGTGACTATATGTTTGTCTATGTATTCACACATGTATCATGTTTCCGGTTAATACAATTCTAGCATGAATAATAAACATTTATCATGATATGAGGAAATAAATAATAACTTTATTATTGCCTCTAGGGCATATTTCCTTCAAATGGAGACTTTGATGCCAAGGATCCGAAAATGGCAGCCTACCGTAGCGCCGTCTTAAAAATGTCAGCTCGGTTCGAAGGACTCGAATTCCACCATGTTGCCCGGGATAATAACCAGGCGACCGACGTGTTGGCGCGCATCGGCGCAAAGCGTGACGCCATCCCTCCAAACATCTTCCTGGAGTGGCTCTTTAAGCCATCCGTAGTATGGGAAGAGGAGTCCGGAAACAACAATCCGGAACCAACCGCACCGCCCAACAACGAACATTCTGACACAAATCGATGGCTCAGCCAATGAAATAACACCTTCAGCCCATGAAATAATGGTAGTCATTGCCCCGTGGACAGAACCATTCCTAGCCTACCTAATCAGGCAGGAACTCCCCAGAGATCAAAATGAGGCCCGCTGCATAGTACGGCGATCTAAAGCCTACAAGGTCCACGAGGGAGAGCTTTATAGGAAAAGCACAACCGGAGTCCTTCAAAGGTGCATCTCCGAAGAGGAAGGGCGAAATCTTCTAGCTGAAATTCACGCCGGACTCGGAGGGCACCACGCTGCAGCCCGGGCCCTTGTAGGCAAGGCCTTCCGTACAGGATTTTATTGGCCGACGGCCCGGGCAGATGCTCAGGACTTAGTCCAACGATGCGTCGGTTGCCGGCTCTTTGCTAATCGAGCCACATGCCACCCACCCCTCAAAACTATACCCATCACCCGGCGTTCACGGTGCAGGGGCTTGACATGGTTGGACCCCTTAAAGGGGGAACCCACAAGCAAAAGTACCTATTGGTCATGGTGGACAAATTCACCAAATGGATAGAGGCCAAGCTAGTTAAAACAGCCGAATCCGGACCTGTGATAGACTTCATATCCGGGGTAGTACACCATTATGGCGTCCCCCACAGCATCATCACTGATAACGGCACGAACTTCACGGCCGACGAGGTTAAACTCTGGTGCAAAAATATCGGCATCAAGCTCGACTACGCTTCAGTCTATCACCCTCAAACTAACGGTCAGGTCGAACAAGCAAATGGTCTAATCATGAGCGGCATCAAACCCAGGTTAGTGCAGTCCCTCACGGAATCTAACACGCACTGGGTAGAGGAGCTCAAGTCCGTACTCTGGGGGCTGCGGACCACGCCAAATCGTACTACCGGATTCACGCCATTCTTTATGGTATACGGCGCAGAGGCTGTTTTGCCCTGCGATATAATTCATGACTCACCTCGAGTGCGCACGTACGAAGAAAGAGAAGCCGAGTTGGATCGGCAGGACAGTTTCGACGCATTGGAGGAGGAGCGCGACGTGGCAAAGGCTCATTCCGCATTCTATCAGCAGCAGGCTCGAAGATATCAAAGCAGAGAAGTACGGGCCAAAACTTACAATGTTGGCGAACTAGTTCTCGCTCACGGACAAGAAAAATGAAAAACTCAAGCCCAAATGGGAAGGTCCCTTCATCATCGACCAAGTCCTGACCGGCGGAGCATACCATCTGCGAAACGCATCAGACAACCGACTCAAGCCAAACCCATGGAACGCAGCCCGCCTCCGAAGATTCTACGCCTAGCGCCAGACTCAGAGTTCGTCTCCTTCCTCCGTCCACATTTTATACTTCAGTTGTCTTTTGTTTCTCTCTTTTCTCCTCCCTTTTTCATAGAGCCTTTGAGGGCTGATCTGCGCATTGTTCGCACACACTTGACGTCCTACCCGCACTCATTATACCTGGGGGCTTCTTTAACAGAAGCTTATTTACACGGGCTTTATGCCCAACACATGCGTCAAGCTTCCGCATGTATCCTTTATTCACCATTATATGCATCGATATGACTTAAGTTTTGGCCAAGCTGGGTTGCCTGGCTCCTGTGCTTACCCCTACGTTCCCGATTGTTCGGCTAGGAGGTAAAGGGAGCACCTCTGCGATTATTATTGCGGGTCACCGGATGGGTACCTCAGACTGGGTGAAGCCAAAAGCTAGCGTTCTTAAGGGAATATTCGGTCGGTGACTTGAAAGATGATTTTTTACCTATATATTCATCTGCCCCCAGATGCTTTTTTGCTCTTTTCGCAGTTCGGACATGCACTTTAGGGCATGCCTCCCAGGGAAAGGAACCCCTAACGGAACTATTCTCCCTGGAAGATGTTTCTTACTAACCATGTAATATAACATAACTAGTTGGGCACTTGTCTGATAAAGCACTAATGACCCCTACGCCTGGTCTCCATGCATGCCCCGGTTTTTTCATAACCGTGAGGGTATTCGGACACACTCAGGACTTTATGGTCCCGAGGTTGAAGCGAAAAGGTCTGCAAAGACAAACGATCTACAATCCGGCTAGAAGGCATTATACATGTCATTTTAAAATACATCGTCAAATTGACTGATTGTACTCCTCCTCAATCCCATCTAACAGGCTGTCTAATTTACAGTCCCGTTGCGAATACTTAGCAGCCATCTCTACTTGGCCGTACATTAAGCTCACAGGGATCTCCTTCCCATCGGGCCCCACAGGTCCGACCTCAGCCATGTGGTTCGGATCCGCCTTTGTGTACCGCGTCTTCACCATGGCCTAGGCCTCCCTGGCGCCTTGACGGCAGGCCGATATCTTCCACAGACGGAAGCGCTGCCATGCTCCCTGAAGCTTCTCCGCAAGCCCTCCAAGACCCTCGGGTAGGGAGACGGACGGCCATAAGGCCTGGGCGACGCCACTCATCGCCTGCCGAACACGTTCGTGCAGTTGCAGCAGCTCGGGAAGTTGGTCACCCATTGAACTGGGCATTTCCTCCGCGGGGCAACCTATGAGCACACCTACAGACACATTTCTGTCAATCGACTTCCTCGCTGAACTCTTCTTTTCAAAAGAGTTTGCTCAAGCACTTACTGTATATGCCGCGACGAAGCCGCCGATTCTCCTTTACGGAGTCAGACAGCTGGACCCAAACATCTTTTAGTTCTTCTCCCAGGTGGGTGTTGGCATCTTGGAGTTTGTTCCTCTCCTGCTGCACCCTCATAAGCACCTTCTCTCCGGCCTTTAGCTGGTGTAGCAGATGTTGCTTGTCCGGATCTAGTCCGGCGCCCTCTGCAATATTATTGTCAGACTTATACGCACGCCGCACGCCATAAAATCTTTTTGAAATATGTGTTACCAGAGGGGGTCTCTGTGTCTCCTCCTGCGGCAGCTAGTGCGGCCTCAAGTTGGGCCTTGCAATCTTGAAGCCCCTGGGACAATTGGGTATTCTTCTCCGTAAGATCCTGCATATCAAATGATTCTTAAATCAGTTATTCTAACTACTTTAAGCTTCTGCTTGTGCTTTGACTTGTATGCTCTGGATGTTGGGTCATAAGACCCATGTTTGTAATATCTCGCTCCTTGGAGCCTATTTAATAAAGTACTTGAGTTGTAGAGTCATGTTGTGATGCCATGTTGTATTTGCACATATAGAGCATATTGTGTGTATGTTATTGAAATGCGTGGTATGTGTGGGATCTGACTATCTAGTTGTTTGTCCTTGGTAGCCTCTCCTACCGGGAAATGTCTCCTAGTGCTTCCACTGAGCCCTGGTAGCTTGCTACTACTCCGGAACACTTAGGCTGGCCGGCATCTGTCCTTCTTCGTTCCTGTGTCTGTCCCTTCGGGAAATGTTACGTGGTGTCTACCGGAGTCCTGTTAGCCTGCTACGGCCCGGTTTACCGTAGTCCTGCTAGCCCAGTTGCTACAGCCCGGATTCACTCGCTGATGACCGACACGTTCGTTGGTGGGTCATGTATGCCTGTCCCTGTAAGTTAGTGCCACTTTGGGATTACGACTAGCCATGTCAGCCCGGGTTCTTTGTCATATGGATGCTAGTGACACTATCATATACGTGAGCCAAAAGGCGCAAACGGTCTCGAGCCTGGTAAGGCGACACCCGTGGGAATACCGTGCGTGAGGCCGCAAAGTGATATGAGGTGTTACATGCTAGACCGGTGTGGCATAGGATCGGGGTCCTAACATTTGACTCGATGGATATTGCTCAAAAATGAGTTTATATACACGGATGTGTACTGTGATGCAATTCAATACGAGGGCCTTGTGTTTTCTACCACCGCTCATGGCACTATTTTTGCATGGGATCCTCGTAGTTTCGGTACGTTTGTCTTCCACCGTAATTATAATTGTTTCATCCGCATGCATGCGGGTTAGCAAGTTTCCCTTTACTAATTAACCTTCTTCTTGTGTTTCCAAGGTCTAGTGAACATTCCACCACCTATACTTGAAAATTTTTATAACCAAGGGGGAGATGACGATGGTGATGATCACGAGCATGAGGACGAGCAGCGCCCATATACTTTGTGGCGCCTGGCAACTAACTCCGATGGATCACCTCTTCTTGTGTGTATACAGCCCATTAATGATGTTACTACTGAGGGAGCACCTGTTGTCTCCCATGGTCGCACTCTCCGGACCTATTCCAACACCCGTTGCATGGTATTCGGGATGGATACTAGTGTGCTAGCGCCAACACCTTCTACCTGGTACAGAATTGATAGTCTTGGAGAAAACTCACTCTTCCTTGGACAAAACTATCCGATGATGGTGAAAGGCGATCCAACTGTTGTTGACACAACATTACTAGTACCATTTATGAGAAGCAACTGTGTCTATACCTCGGATATTTGGGTGGTTCCCTACCATGGTACTGGTATAGTAGCCCGCTTCAGCCTGGATGATCAGTCCTGCGTTGGTCTCGAGATCAACAATAGATGGCCCGTCCCAGAGAATCACTTGTGGTTCAAAGCAAGCGTTTCCAACGCCAAGGAATGGTTGAGTTGAAGTTCACTTCGTTGCTTGTTATTTGTTGTGTGGTGAAAACTTTAGTATTTATAATGTATCCTCGTTGTCGATGTGGGTTGATGACCTGTTGTATGTAATAAAATGATATGCCTGTGATAAACATACTAAATTTGTGAATGGCTTTCGAGTTGATTCTGTGAGTGAGTGGTGCGATGAGGCAAAAAAATATTTCCCGAATACATAACTATACGTGCATTGCAACAGGTTATCGGATGAGGCCAATCAACAATAGTAGTACACTATTTGTACTAGCGTCACATGCTTCGCGCGTCATGCGGGTGTTTTACTGTAGCCATATTGTACATAACCAGCACCTCGAATCCTCGATACTAGTACTATATAGTAAGTAGTAGGAGTAGTAGGGTGGCATGGGCCAGAACAAGCATTCACATCCAGGAGTACGGCACACGCCACCAGCACGACTTCCATCTGACACCATATTTCTTGGAGTCCGTGCTAGGGCAATCTCTTCAACCTCATCGTTTCTCTAACTCAGCCATCACACGGCGGGCGAGGTGGGGGTTTGCCGATAGTCGGTTTCCTCAACCGCGGTCCCACTTGTAAGGCCAACTCCAACGCTCTATCAATATATGGATGTACTCTTCTTCCCAATACAAAAACTTGCATCCATTCTACTCCCTCCGTTGCATAATACATGCCTTCTATTTTTCAAAATATATATGTATCTAGACATGTTTTAGTATATAGGTACATCCATTTTTGGACAAATGGAAGTCAAGTATTTTGGAATGGAGGGAGTGCACAATGAAAATTTTAAGTTAGCACAACTAGTCTAATCCGAGAGCACAACCGAAGATTTGGTCGGGTTCTTCCTCCTTTTGCCGACACGTGGGACATCCAGCATCCAGGTCGTGTCATGAAAGAAAATAGAGTGGTAGTTGAAGCCACGAGATGTGCATCTTGGGTTAAACTGTAAATAGAATCTTACTACTCTTGAGTAACTCCAAAAGTGGTCTCCGAAGATCTTTATTGGATTTGTTTTTCATCACCAGCACGTCGAGGTGAAAGATGTGCAGGTTCAGTGGGTCCTCTTGCATTTTCACTGACTGGCTGGCTAAGAAGAGAGATAGAGGAGGGCTGAGCACGGACTGCAGGAAATTTGTTGTACGTAACCAGCACCTTGATATTCGCTGTGGTTGTTTCTAGAATAAAAAAAGGAGGTACCCCTACTTATGTTACTCCCACTACGCCTAGCCTAAGGTTAGTAGGTTACCTTGAGCTTGGCTGTTCGCCTCTTCTGGAAGTCGATGGTTCTAAAGTAGTGCTTCTGTCAATCTGACACCAAATGAACTGTTGGACGTCCACCACTTGTAACCAAAAGTTTCTCCTCGTGCTGCGAGCCACCGCGCATGCGTTGGTGAGGGAGAAGGCGTAATCAAGCTTCTCGTCATTCTGCGAGTTGACGAGACACATCAAAGTTATTTACTAGTAGTACGTACTCTCTCCAAAAAAGGGCTGACCATGTCATTGCTACCATCCCGTGCTCCGTCGTTGAGTACGTGCACTATTGATGTGCCATCGAGGAGAAAAATATTGCGTAGGTGCCATCGAAGTGCACGACTCACTTACGAAAAAGGGTTTCCCCCTACTTTTCCCCCCGCACGACTCACTTACGCACTGCTTATCTGATTATCTCCATTTTCTTGCATGACACGTGCACCTTGATGCTAGATGTCTCGTGTGTTGGGAAAAGGATGAACAAAGCTCACGTAAAAGAAAATACTTGAAGATCATAGATTCCCGATGACCGAGGAGGAGCAAGGAACCTCGTGGTGGAGCGTCTGCAAGGAACCTTGCGCGTTTTCCCCTATTTTTTTGCCGCCTGCCCACCTATAAACAAATAAAAGAACATGAACTTTTCGCTAACCACTAGAAATGGTACATCAGGATGCTAAGTTGAAGATGTTTTATACTCCCTCCGTTCCCAAATATAAGCCTTTTTAGATATTTCAGTAAGGGACTACATATGAAACAAAATGAGTGAATCTACACGCTAAAATATGTCTACATACATCCGTATGTTGTAGTCTATTTGAAATGGCTAGAAAGACTTATATTTAGGAACGGAGGGAGTAGTTTATATTGAATTATTGATAACCACGCAACAAGCCACGCATGTACAGGAAGCATGCAGCCACGCATGTACACAAGCCAACACACTAACTCCATCCGATCCAACTCATGCACATACGCGCACAGCATGGAGCACACAATGCACGTACATAAGACGTGCATGCACACACGCTCGGCCGCAGAATGCACGTGAATAACACATGCATGCGCACACACTCGGCTGCATGGAGGCATGCGCCATCCGCGGTGTCGTCCGGGTAATCGTGCTATGGTGAAGCTCGCATGCAACGGTGCATACGCATCTCTTGCAGCACCTCTTTGCCGTCGTTGCTCAACTACTAGTCGGAGACGAAGACGACCGCAGCCTCGGCCTTAGAGCTAGCACCAATGGAAAAACACGCACGTTGCATGCACACGAGCACATACGGAGTGCCCACGAAGTGGTGGTGGTGCGTCCCCAGTCGCCTCTACTCCTTCTGTGCACGTTGTCTATCAAGGCGGCTGCATGCTAATGTTGATGTGGGTGAGATCTTCTAGGACTCAGATGATGACGAGGAAAATTATGAGACACAAGGTGACGTACACCATCAAGGTCCACGGTCAAGGGGGTGCTAGTAAGTGCTTAGATGTGCTTAGAGCAAGTACAATAGAGCTGAGTCAGCCGGCTATAAGGAATAAACTAGTATATTTCTGCTTAGTTGGAGGAAAGAGAAGAGGAGAGAGAAGGCAAGCGGGATCTTCGTGAAGAGCTAGCTCTAGCACGTGCTCCTAGGCACTTTGTGAGAATGAAAGGTGGGCCACATAATAAAAAAGTACTCCCTCCGTTCCGATTTACTCGTTGTGGTTTTAGTTCAAATTTGAATTAAAACCACAACGAGTAAATCGGAACGGAGGGAGTAGTACACTCTTTTGATCTACTATTGTACATGTTGACTACAAGATGGCTCTAGATGACATAGCACTAGCTTATAGCCAGCAGCTGGCTATACTATTAATGCTCTTTAGATGAGGTGTTAAGTGCATTAAATGGCTTAGTAACTCAAGTCTTCAATGCATAAGTGCTTAGTTTATTCGTGCCACATCATATTTTATGCCTATGTGGCAGGCTTAGCAGCTATACATGGTGGAGCACTGGGAGAGGCAAAGGCTGGTCATAGTGGGGAGTAACTTATACTGTAAGATATTACTATGTTACTCTAAACATCTCTATAAACTGGAAAGGAGGGAGTAGTAACATAGACTAGTGTCATATGCAGAGTATGGGAGCACATGATATTTCCCCGTCCGGACCAATCCCAAGTTGGCTTCTCACCTTCTTGGCGCAATAAAAACCCCTCCCCTTCCCGCGCGCACTTCCCGCCCGGCTCCAGCTGTGCCCGCCGCTCCACATTGATGGCAAGTCAGGGCAACGCGACCTCTCACTGCTTCCGCTGTTGAAGCGGCGCGCCGATCGAGAGCACCGCCCGCTGCACGCCCGGCATTTCAGGCTACACAGTGGATAGTAACTTTAGAGAAAGTACTACAATTGCGTAGATGACACAAGCAGGCTATAAGGATTTAAATATAGTATTTGTTCTTAGTTGAAGGAGAGAGAAGAGAAGCGGATTGTAAATGTGTAGCCGGCTGTACTCCAACATACTTTGTGAGACAAAAGGTGGAGCCATTATTAATGATATTGTATTTATACTAAAGGGACTAACAGACGCCTTAATTACTCCGTTTTTTAGACAAACCTTGGTGGGGCTATTATTGACTTTTTTTGAGCTATTATTGACTTGGACGTGGGGTTTGGGGGCCAAAGGCCTACTATTATACTCGCACGACCGACCTGACATGCTCTACCCTAGCCGCCGCTGTATCATATGGTTTCGCACCATTCCAGATCTTAGCGCCGCCATGCAATTCTTCTCCAGCCCTCCTTCCGGTGTGCCGAGAAGACAGCAGTCCTCCGAACCCCGCCTTTCGTGATCCTGTACGGGAGAGGGGCGATCAGGTTTTTGGGGAGCACACTCCTGTGACTGCTGCCAGCGACGACTTCCTCAACGATAGCCTTCTTCCCCGACCTCGGTAACCTCTTCATCAACGGCATGAGTGACAACATCAACCACATCGGTTCTGCTCATTGACAAAGATGTGATTCTGTCCTCTGGTTTAGTGCGCATCATTACTTTGATGTTTGCAATTGTCGTCATGATCTATTTACTGCTGATTTGGATTAAACCTCATACTAAATTGCTCATATATTCAACAACCCAATCCAAAACCTGATTATAGGCAATTTACTCCGAGTGGTTTTTCTACGCTTTTGAAGCCACCTACTTTTAAGGGGGTGCAATATAAAAGGTGGCGCACAAGAGGAGTATATTGGTTTCAGATCATGTACTGCTATGACGCCACTAAGGGTAAGCCCGAGGGCGATCTTAATCCTACACAGCAGGAATCTTTTCAGAACATGGATACCCTCTTCAAAGCCGCCCTGCTGAGTGTTCTTGACGATTCCATTGTGGATTCATATATGTCGTTTGACAGCAGCAAAGACATGTGGGCTGCGCTCGAGGCCACATTTGGGCCCTCGGGCGCTGGCAACGAGTTGTACATCATGGAGCAATTCTGTGACTACAAGATGACTGATGAGCGCTCTGTTGTTCGACAGACTCATGAGATACAGTCCCTCTCTAAGGAACTTGAGTACTTTAAGTGTGTGTTGCCGGACAAATTTGTTGCTGGGACCATCATTGCCAAGCTTCCACCTTCGTGGAACGATTTTACTACTTCTCTAAAAAACAAGAGACATGAGTTTTCTGTTTTGGATCTCATTAGCACTCTTGATTTTGAGGAGAAGGCGAGAGCAAAAGACATGCTCGGGTCACTGAGGGAGCTTCTAGTGCCCACATGGTACACGACAAGAACTTCCAGCCCAACCAGCCCCAAAACAACAAGAACAAATCTCAGGGGAAAGGCAAGTTTGATGCAAAGAACAAGCCGTCACATTCTACCAACTTCAAGAAGAATTCTCATAACAGGAAGGGATACAAACCTCAATTCTGGTAGCGCCGCACAAAATTTATTTGGCTGCATCTACCTGTTGTCAGCTAACCTCATGGTGCTCTAGGTGTTCCTACATTCGTAACTAGGTACAATGACCATCGCAAGATGAAATTAGCTTATTCGTACGTTGACTTGCTGAATGCAGTGCGGAACAATCATGTCATGTGTGGAGGAGCAAACAAGCAGTGCAGCCGAAGGTGGAAATCAACCAAGGACTTATGAAATTATATATAATCTTCCTCAGGCAGGTCAGTATCCCCTTCGTCCAGATAATCGTGTTTTGTCATGCCGAGCTATTGATATGTGCTACTATTTTGCAACACCGTTTAAGTATAGATACTGTTTTCCTATCTTTTCAGATTTAGGACAATGAATATGATTTCAGGGGAACTGCACAATATGGATCCATGTTGAGTCATCTCTATTGCCTCATGTGTTTGCTGCAAATGTGTCAGCATCAATTGCAAGATGAGGCAGCTAGCTAGCTGTGGAGTTGCCAACATGCTCAAAGTGCTCGCAACATTGAGAAGAAACAAGCATGCCCAGGAAATTAATGCATGCGCAGGGAGGCCCTTTGCTCAGAGAAGCATCGACTGATTCTCTTTATTTCCACACCTTCTCACAGCTTTGTATTGGTTATAGTATGGTGAATCATTGAGATGCATAGACATGCTGAACTTTTGTTCTTCCGAGTGTTAGTTTAATGTGAGTGTTCGCATCCAAGCATCAAGATCCTCTAATTTGGTGGATGCACACAGAGAAAATAAATCTCCTTAATTTACTCCATATCCACCCTATTAAATAGGCCTAGTAACAAACCAGGCGCATGCAGTGGCCGGCGGGCACATGCATCCTACATGCATGGCCAGTCAGCCAAGCCCATGCGCCAGCTCCAATGCAGCAACACAAAAGAAGAGAGCGGTTCTTGGGAAAAAGCGAGTAGTTAGTGTAGCGGGCCTTATAAACACGAACAGCTCGCTCTCCCGCTTCTGTTTCCCCACCCAATTCCTCCCGCTCCCCAATCTTCCTCACTCATCCAGAAAACCCCGCTCACCTTCTTCCTCACTCGTACAAAAAACGCCTGCTCCTCTTCTTCCACTCCTACAGAAATCCCCAGCCCTCCTTCTTCCCCACTCGCACTGCCACTAGGCTCGTCTCTGGCTACTCTGCTAAAACCCGTGAGCTGTCCCCAGGGCTGTCCCCAAGGAAAATGGAGTCGGTTGTCCCTAGCGCCAAGAAGATGAGGCTCCCGCCAGCGGCGACGCCGATTGTAGATCCCGCACCCGGCAGCGCGGGGAGAAGCGGCGAGCCCCCCCCCCACCCCCACCCACCCGGATCTGAGGAACGGTAGAATCTCCGTGGACCGTGATCAAGAATCTCCAAGGCCATCCTTGAGGAGATCATCTCACTTCTCCCCACCAAGGATTTCTGCCGCACACAAGTCCTCTCAACTCGGTGGCGCCCTCTATGGCGCACCGTGCCCCTCAATCTCGACTGTCGTCAGATATATGTCCTTCCTGAATTTGATCTCCTGAGAGCCATCATCTCTTCTCACCAGCAGGGCCCCGTTCAATGCCTCTGTATCCCGACAAGGTACCTGCTTACATACCCGGCAAGGTGGACGGTTGGCTGACATCCCCTGAATTTGGAAAACTCCAGCAGTTTGAGTTCTACCATTACCACGAAAGTTTCATACCACGAACATACCAAGAATTCGTGCCCACACCACCATTGTCCATATCGTGGTTTTCCTCCTCTCTCCACACCGCCACCTTTGCCCGGTGCCATCTACCAGACGATCTGGTACAAATGCTTTGACTCCCACTACTAAAAAAACTTTCGCTTGTGGTGGTTTATCTGTCGGAGGCCTCACTGCACAGCATCACCCACTCCAGTTGCCCTGACCTGGAGCGCTTGCTGATTGTTTTGGGAATAGAAATCGGCATCAGTTGTCTCCAAAGAAAGTCGCCTCACCTTAAAAGCATTGGAATTTGTTTTAAAGGACAGCAGCTCATCATCGAAGATGCCCCTTCACTTAAAAGGTTGCTCCTTCATAATTGTTATACACCTTCAGAAATACCTGTCGTGTGTGCGCCCAAACTGGAGACCTTGGGTGTAATTCGTGACTCGTTTAATAATCACAAGGAGTTGGTGTTTGGCTCCTCACTTTTTCAGGTACCGTATATTATCATCTACACATTTGTAATCATATGCTGCATTTTTCATTTGTGCGCATAAGTTTTATATCATCTTGGAGTACACTTTGGGTACTAATATTACGGTATATGCTCAATGAAGAGTTCGACCATTGATAGCCTATCAATGCTGCTGGATTCTGTCAAGATCATATATATCAGAATGTATAGTTTTGATCTGGACATAATTATTGGCTTGCTGCGATGCTTTCATGCACATTGAGGTGATGATTTCATGCACATTGAAAGCCCGTATATATTGTAATAGAATTAACTGTTCAGCCGTCGTTCTTTCGACATACTATTTTTTCAGACCTTAACTGTTTTCAGTCTTCATGTCTACTTAGGCAGAACCACATGGAGAAAAACATATAACCAATCACTAGCGTAATAAGCACAAGGATTTTGCCAGTTCTCATGACATTCGTTTGAGGGCAATAACGATGGGACGATATGCATCCAACTAGGCAAACAGAAGCTTTGTCACGTTCTTCCTGTTGAATGCGAGGTTACTATTGTCCATGAGGCTTAATTTTTACAGCAAGAGATTTCTCACGGACGAACATGTTGAATAGCAAAAATAGAAGTTTCAGGTGGAGAAATGGGCTTCTAAACGTGCTCGGCTTCTATTTACAATAAGTTGTAGACATCCTGAAATAAATTTTTTTGCACAGGATGTTGATTTTATGGATCAGACCGATCCATTTGTTTGTGACTGCAAAAAAGAGTGGTTGGGTTATATGTTACTTTCATGTTCAATCTGGGTTTTGTCTAAAAATTTTATGAACAATTAATCCTTGGGCTTTTTTTACCATTTGTATGCTTGACTTGCATGTTGTTCCCCTCGTTCTCCCCTCCACCTGCCACTACACTGCCGCATCTTCCATGGCTGCTGTTCGTTCCCGTCTGAGGCCTTGCCGTCGTTCTCCGCCTTGGTTAGCTCGCTATGCCCGCCGCTGTCTGGCGTTGTCAACATGGTCAACAACCAAGAGGAATCAGGAGATGATTGTACATGGAGAGGCTGACAGTAGGGACCCACCAGGGTCATTGCATTTGGCAAGCAGGTGCCAAAAAATACTTCCTCCTAATTGTTTGACAACTAGGTTCCACGCCATTGTCAATGTAGTCAATAAACGAGAAAATTACACAATGAGCGGATAACACCAGGGACCCAGCAGCTCGCCCAGTTGTTTTTCAGTTTCAAAGCGGAGCTCAACTGCGTGCTGTCCGGGGGCTGTGGCCCGTCTAGCCCGCGCTTACGCTTTTATTAAGCACATGACGAGCCCAGTTGATATATTTTTTCTTTCTGAAATTGGCTAGCCCATTTCTTTTTCTTTTGGAGAATACCAAAACCGAGGCTCTACTTGCTTTTCTCAGCCCTGCTGGGCTGCAAATCTTTCAAGACGAGGAGGGATGTAAGTAGTAAGAAATGGGCTTCCCCCAGAAAACGGGCTATAAGTTGTACGAAATGGGCTGTAAATTTTTAAACCAAAGCCAACCGGCAATTGCATCAAAATATCATATTTTTTTCAGGATTTCTCTACTCTCTACTCTTATAAAAACCAAAGCCAACTGGCAATTACATTAAAATATCATCTTTTCTCCCACAAGATAAACTACTCATACAAATGCATCTTCATGTTCCGTGCAACGAACAGGCATCTTGCTAGTTAAGATTCTAAATTTCATTCATTTTTTTGCGGAGAATTGTTTCTTGAATCTTATTTTGATATAATTTTTTGAAAATTATTTTTAACGTGACTCGAAATTTCGTGATTAAAAGAGTTTGGACCCCTCCGAAATATGCAAAATTTCGTTGAATTTTTTAGCAGTGCTCAGAAAATATGGTCTGTAATGCTAATAAAAAGAATATGGGCTTCAAATATCCTTAAGAATTAGAAAATGGGCTATAAATTATTGAAAATAATGGCTAATGGGTTGTATGCTGTTTTCCACAGATTTGGAGGCTGACTTCTTGGCCTACTAGGTTGACGATGACGCTATCCTAATTTTTTTTACGCATACGCAAGGCTTTGTCAACTTAATCAACACACATCAGTGACAGTTGGATGTCCATCCAACGGCCGCCGTGCTTCTTCAATCTCTGATCTTCCTGCTCCAGCCGCCCAAACCAGCACCGGCTGGACTGCCTGCTCCCTCCTCCCGTGGCTGGCTATGCTACCGCCAGGCCATCCCTCTAACCACCCACACATCCTGTTATTTTCCGTCGACGTCAGCCTCACCCCGCAGCCGACCAGTCAGCACTCTTTCTCCCGTCAGCGTGGGCATCCGCTGCGGTGGCTTTGCCGGCTCCGGGTGGTTCTCTTCTTGGGCCTTGCCCTCATCCACCGCGCTTGTGCTCTCGGTGCGGCGAGGTCAACATGGTCAAAAAACAACAGCCATCGGAAGAGGCTGACAGTAGGGGCCCACACAGGAAAATGGCTCCTTATTACTCGCAAAATAATGATTCCTCCACCTGATAGCTGGGACCCACCGGAAGGGCCTCTATATTTCGCGAAAAAACGTTCCCCCCGCTGTCAGCTCGGACCCACCGGAAATGCCTCCTTATGATGCACAAAAAAATGAATACTCCCCTGCTAGCTGGGACTCACCTTGGTGGGAGGCTGACTTGTGGGCCTACTAAGTTTACCGGGATGGAGGGCTTTGTCAACTTAGTCAATATGAATGATTCTAGCTCCAATGACCGTACGATGTCCATCCAATGTCTGTAGTGCTTCTTCAACCTCTGGTCTTCATGCTCTAGCCACCCAAAGCAGCGCCGGTCGTGCAGCATGCTCCTGCCTCTCGTGGCCGGCTGTGATGCCGCGGAGGCCTCACCGCCCCCTACTACTCCCATCGCTGGCCAGGCCATCCCTCTACTCACCCAAACCCCCTGTTATTCTGCGGTGACGGCAGCCTCACACCGCAGCCGAACCAGTGAACCCTCGTACTCCTCTTCGCGTGGGCATCCACTGCTGCGTCTTCCCCGGCTCCGCGTCGTCCCCTTCCTAGGCCTCGCCGTCATCCACCATCGTGGTGCTCTTGGCGCGGCGTGGTCAATGTGGTCAACGACCGAGTTCCATCGGAAGAGTACTGTGCGTGGAGAGGCTGACAGCTGGGTCCATGGAGGCCGCAAGGATGTGCCTCCTTATTACGTTCAAAATAATTATTCCTTCACCTGACAGCAAGGACCCACCGGACGGGCCACCGTATTTCGCAAAAAAAGCGTTTCCCCCCTAACTGTTGGGACCCACCAGCTACACCTTCAAACAAGGAAGTGTAGCCGGGCAAAAAAACGATTCGCCCCCCTGACTGCTCGGACCCACCAGCTACATCTTCGCAGGCAAGGAAGTGACCGACAGTCGAGACCCACCTGGTCGAAGCGTATGTAGCATTGTCATTCTGGTCGCAAACGTGTATGTACATATATACTGGTCAATGTAGAGGCGCGCATGTGTCGTAGTAGAGGCGCGTACATTACGTAGTAGAGGCGCACGTAGCATGTACACGTATGTACAGCGGCCAGTCTGCAAGAAAGAAATACGGCCACGTATGCGTACACAGGGGCGGGGTCTCGAACGCCTACTCGTACATATGTACGGCCAGGGCTCGTGTACATGGCTGGGTCGGAACGAAGAAACAGTGTCGTCGTCGTGTTCATGGGGAGCCAACCGGCTGGGTTTGAACGGAATGCGTCGTTGTGTTCATCGGGAGGGCTTGGATGGAACATGGGATGGAAACGAGGCCTGGCGTACTGCAGAACGGAGGAAACGGCCTTGTGTTCGACCGACCATGTTCGAAACGGGGGTCCTGTTGATCGGGAGGGGTGTGGTGTACCGAAAAATGGAGGAAACGAACCTCCTACGGTCGAAACAGGGGTCATGTTGATCGGGAGGGGTGTGGCGTCTTGCAAAAACGGATTTAAACGGACCTCCTGATCAAACAGGGTCCTGTTGATCGGGAGGGTGCGGCGCATCGCAAAACGGTTAAACGGACCTCCTACGGTCGAAACAGGGGTCCTGTTGATCGGGAGGGGTGTGGCGTACCGCAAAACGGACGAAACGAACTTGTGTTGGAGCGCTACGGTCGAAACGGGGGTCCTGTTCATCGAGAGGGGTGTGGCGTACCGCAAAATGGGACTCCACGAGATACTGTTCATCTCCACCGTCAACCTCCTCCAGCCTTCACGGGCTACCGTCAACCTCCTCCAGCCTCCACGGGCTCCTGTTCATCCAGCCTCCACCGCGCGCTACTCCACCGGCTACTGTTCAACCACCCCTCCATGGGCACCCCTCCACCGTCTACTGTTCATCCAGCCATCCACACCACGGGGTCCTGTTTATCCAGAGGCAACGCCACCGCTCACTGTTCATCCAAACCCCTCCGCAACGCTCACTGTTCATCCAATCGACCGCTTCAGCTTAGCAGCGAGAGCGGCGAATCGCCGATCGGGTTCGATTAACAGCCATTGATCGATCGCCGGGTTCAAGAACGCGACGCTCGCAGTCTGTAATCGCCGGGTTGATTAGAGCCCAATGCCTCGCTCGGGTTCAGTTAGAGCTAACACCTCACACACACGCGCGTACGTGGACGATAGAAACGCGCATCGCTCGGCCCCCGACCTCCCACGGTAACCGGGAACTCCTTGAAATTTTCCTCGCCCTCACTTCTACCATGTTTTTTCCCGTCATTGTCGGCCCGAAGAATGTCATGCAGCTGTGTCTCCGGCCCACCCAGGACGAAAATCCCATTTTCTGTCATGATTTTTTGTCATAGAAGTAGGAGCCCACCACATCTATGATGATACTGGGTTTTGTCACAATTATCATCATAGAAGTGTTATATGTATGATAGAAAAAAAATTCGTTCGGCCCAAAATGTCACGGATGTGTCTTTTTTTGTAGTGTACTGGCTCTCCAACCCTCACCCCCTAGCATACCGGCGGCGGCTGAGCTCGCTCGAGGGCCGGGACCTGAGGACGTAGAGCATTTGTATCTAACCATCTCGCAACAACACACAGCCGTCCAAGGCTCAAGACCAGGCACAACCCGCCTTGAGGTAGGGCCTTGTGAGTCCCGCGCTAGCTCATGAGTGCCCAGATACACCTCGTCTAGCCCTGCCATGCAAGCCACGTGTCAGGGCGGGGCTGTACACGCCCCGGGGGCTCCTCCCGGAGGGGGCCCCTCTCCCACGTACCTGTGGAAGCACCATGCTCCGTGTTGGCTGACGACACTGTCGAGGAGCGGCTATGCCCGTACACATATGAAAGTGCTATGCTCCACGCTGGTGATAAACAACTGAGGGCGGCCCACGGCTGTTCAGGGAGCCCAGAGCTCAGTGGCTGGACTCATCGCAACACCTCCCCTAGGGAGCGTCACGCAAGGGGGGTGGACACGGGGGCTGCGCCCGGGTCACGCCCCAGCGCACGCCACCCAGCCAGGTCCCTCGGACCAGGTCGTCGCGCGCCCCTCCCCGAGCAGAGCGAAGGTATGAAGACCGTTTGAACGTCAAGGGGGACTCCTGAGCATAGCGACTCAGGAGCCTAACTAGTCACATAGCCCCTCACTCCTTAGTCCCGCAAGGCTAACGGCGGTTGAGGTATGCGCGGGGCCGGGCCCTGCCGACGTAGAACGCCAGATCAACCCCTACATTTCCTCCCTATTTGTTGTTTGCACGTCAAGGGGGACTCCTGAGCATCGCTACTCAGGAGCCTAACTTGTCATGTAGCTCCTCACTCCTTGGTCCCGTCCTGGTGAACCGGTCGGGGCTAACGGTGGTTGAGGTATGTGCGGGGCCGAGCTCTACCGACGTAGAACATAAAGCAAATAGGAAGGAAACCGCAAGATTTCCAAGCAAATCCAGAAGCAAATATTACAAACCATAATTGTCTTCACAATACTAACGCAAGTTTAAACGCCTCCACGAGGCACGGTGCACATTGCAGGAGTTGAAACAGGAAAGAAGCCGCGAGAAGATCACCCTTGCACAACGCTGTCATTCGCCAGGGGCTCCGCCTCCGTGATGGTGTCACCCCCGCCAGCTCCACCTCCCAAGGCCACGGGATCAGCACCACCTACCGTGGGCGTTGTGGCAAAGGCGCGGAACTTTGCCAGCAAGGCTTCCACCTGGCCCTTCACAGCTTCAGCAGCAGCGGTGAAGCGCTCATTGTCCACGGGCTCCAGTAGCTCATCGAGATTGGCTCCAGGGTTGCGAAGGTAGATGTGGCTGAAGACCCGCGTCAGCACTGTAGAAGAAAGGACGCGAGCTTCAACCTCGGCCATGGGGCCGACGCCGGCAACAACTTCCTCGAGCGCCTCGACCCAGAAGGAAACAGCTAGGCAGGGCCGTCCTTGGCACCAGCCAGTGGCTTCTCCAAGCCGCTCTCATAGAGCATCTTCAGTGCCTTGCGAGACCTCTCCTCAAGGAGCGTGAAGGCCATGCGGTCCTCGGCCAGGACCTTCGCCTTGGCGTCCAGCTCGGCCCTCTCAGCACTCAGCTTCTGCTCCAACGTCTCCGGCCGGCTGCGCTCAGCAGCCTGCAACTCCGACAGCCGCGTCAGCTCGGTGTCGCGCCCCTTGACGTCATCCTCCCGATCCTTCATCTCCTCCTCCTTCGCCTGGGGGTCGCGAGCTTCTTTGGCCTGCTCGTCGCGCAAGCCCTGCAGCTTGGCCTCTAGCGCCTTCCAGTGGTCCTGGGCGACCGTTGCATCCTTCAATGCCGCATTGCGGGCAACGGCAGCCTGGGTGGCGGCCTGCTTCTCCTCCTTAGAGGCTTCCGCGGCAAGCCTTAGCACCGCCCGGACGGAGGTGTCAGAATGAAGCCAGCCGTAAACCAACTCCAGGCGTCTAGCTACCAGATGGGAGTCGGTGCCTTGGTGGTCTTCCCGCAGCTGACCCAACTCAAAAAGGGCGCAGTCCAAGACAGCAGAGGAGGCAGAAGAACCCGGAACTAGCATTGCAGGAGGAGAAGGTGGCAGCGTAACCATGACCCGGGAGACAAGGGGCTCCTGAGTCTTGGCAGCCTCAGCAGCAGCATCAGGCGCCGGCACCTCCAGAGCCAGAGGGCCATGGGGGCTGGCACCCTGCCAGAGCGCTCTTCCGGGCCTCGCGAGGACGATAGGGCAGGGGAGGTGCGAACTTCACCGCCTCTCGCGGATGAAGGCATGTCCATAGCAGATGAGTTTGCCCCAGATGGAGCCATTGTGTCCCCCTTCTTCTTCGCCGCAAGCGGCAGCCTAACCAATTGATGGAGTGTGTCAAGCCCTAGCAGCAAAAACAAGAACAAGTTGAAGTTCGAGCACTTACTGGTCAATCACGGCATAGGTCACGGACCTCTTGTCGAGCTTAAACCCCGAGAGCCTATTGGTCCTGGGTGCAGCCTCGAGAGGTCCAGGAGCAGAAGAGGGCGCACCAGAAGGGCTAGAGGCGGCTTAGGGCGAGGCCTGGGCAGAAGCAGCCCCTCCGGAGATCAGCTCTGACATGTCCTTCTTCGAGATCGCGGGTGGATCCTCTTCCTCCCGCGTGGCATCGGCCGTGTCGTCATCCGGCAAGGTGCGGAGGATGCTGGCCCTGCACAGGGGAGACGTCTCCCCGGTCCCTTCTATGGTCGCCTCCAAGTCACGCTCCTCCTCTTCTTCGTCTTCCTCTCATCTCCCGCGGGAGTCGCCTGAAGACACTTCCACCGGCACCATCGCCCCCTGGGCCTCAGGAGGCACCGCGGCATTAGATCGTGCCCGTCAAAGGTGGGCATGGCATCCACGACCTATTTCCAGTCCTGTCGGGGGAACAAGGGGGCAGGGGGGCCTCCAAACCTTCCAGGTCATCACCAACCAAGAGGCGAAGAGCTGCGGCCAGATCCTCGTCAGCCAAGGCCGCTGGGTTCAGGCGAAGCTCGTCGTCTACGCCCCCAAGCGTCCACAGCGGGCGCAAGTGAGCCTGAAGTGGAGCCACCCGCTGCGTCAGGAACTTCCTCAGGAGCGTGGCCCATGTCAGCTTCGTCGCCTTCACGTTGCCCGGCCTCAGGCCGGCGTTCATCTAATCCATCACCAACTTCACCCGGCTGTCATCAAGCTTCGCGCGAGACCACCCCTCGTCGGGCTGGGGCGGCACCATTGGCAACACCAACCGGGAGTGGATACATCTGGCATCCATCATGACCCACTTGCTCTGGAAGTTGTCGACCCTCTTCCCAGTCTTTGAGATCGCATTGGCCTTGGAGTACGCGACGAAGTTGGCGCACACCGAGGTATGCTCGCCGTTGATTCGGAGGGAGAAGAAGTGGCACAGCAGAGCCACAGAAGGCATTACCCCAACATGCGCCTCGCAGTAGTAAGCGAAAATCAACAAAAGGAGAACAGAGTTGGGATGGAGATGAAGGGTGATGTAGGGTGGAACCCTATAGCGACGATCTTTCACGTTTGGAGTGGGATCCCTCGAAGAACACGATGAACACTGGGAAGAACGGAGAGAAATCACAAGGGGAAACACTCAAGAACAAGTCCAATCACACATCCACTAGACAATCAAACACACAAGATCACAAGGTACATGAACAACAAAGGGAAAGATACAAGGTAAGGTTCATCTCCAAGAGGAGGTCTTGATGATATCCTAGATGGATCTTCCCACAAGGGGGTCTTGATGATATCCATGGGATCTTCTCCTAGATGGAGGTCTTGGCCTCCAATGGAGTAGTGGTCTCTCTCTCTCAAGAGTAGAGATAGGTAGGAGCAAAGCTCACCTAAGAATGAGCTATCACTTTGCTAACCCAAGAAAGGAGGTGGAGGAGGTCTATTTATAGCCCAAGGCGAAGGGGTAAGTGAGGGGCAAGGGTACACGGGCCGCCCAAGTCATGCACGCAGCGGGTCCGGATGATCCGGATGGTGGCCCGGATGATCCGGTGTCGGGGTCCGGATGATCCGGCGATCGTCCGGATGATGCGGCTTCGTCGAGCAGCTTCGTTGTCTTGGAACGTTAGCGGATCGTCCGGGAGGTCATCCGGATCGTCCGGGCTCGGTCCGGATCGTCCGGCTGGGTGTCCGGACGATCCGGGCAACTCCAGTCTTGCTGCATTCTTCTTCTTCCTTTCTTCCGTCTTCTCTTCCACGCTTCCCTTGCGGATGGTGTAGTCGTTCCTTGGCGCTTGCACTCCTCCTCGTCATCCGTGAAGTTCCGACAATACCTATGCATGCACACGGGAGAAGTGTCAAGTAGTATGCCATCCTCGAAGGGGTCAAGTGCGCACGTGTAAAGGAGATGATTCACCTTTGTGTGTGTGAAGTAGATGTCGCACGTGTCACTTGACAAATGGGCTCTTGACATGGTGATGTCCGTAGGATGCTCCGCATCATCCCCTCCCCCTTGGGAAAGATCCGACCTCGGATCGAAAACCAAATCACCATGGGAAAGAGATGGCTTCGTTGTGAGGAAGTGGACGTTCACCAAGTACTCGTCATCTTCAAGCTCACAATGGGCACTCTCCAATGTTGCACCGTCTTGGGATTCCTTCAAAATGATCAAGGACAACAAACACTTGGAAAAACAAATGTGGTTAGCGTTAGTGCAAAACCAAGCATTCAAGAGGATTCACCCAACAAGTGTTGTCATCAAGCATAGCATATGGTTTGACAAAGAAGTGTGTCATGACATTTGGACATATAAATTGAGCACAATCAAGTACATCATGGGAACAAGCATGTAAATGGGAGGTCAAGATGCAAATATATGTGATAAGTGAACAAGCATCAACCTCAAGGTCATAGCAAGCATGCATAAAGAGCTCAATGAACGGTCTATGGTAGGCATAAGAGTCATTCACAACACCAAATATAGTGAAATGTCTAAACACATGGGGCAAGTGCAAGACAATCCAAGCATAACGTGCATAGGGTGTAGTGAATATAGTGTGGCTCTCAACACAATAAAAGGAGCAATTGTTCATCATGTGTGAGGCAATCAAGTCAAGCATGTGACAAGCAAAGGGACATGGCATATGTGAAGAAATGATATTGGTGCAACCAACCATATGATAGTAGAAAGTAGTCCAAGAATTGGATGCAACACACAAGGTATATATGTCATGAAGCATGGAAATGTGGCAATCATGGTAGAAAGCAATATCTCGAACATGCGTGCAAATGGTGCAAGCAACACATGAAGTATGATCCACAATATCCAAGCTCAAGAAGGATGTCACCTTGAAAGTGTGTCCTTGTGCATTCTTCACAATGCCGAAGTGGAAGCAAATACGGTGTAGAAGCGGGTCGTGGTAGAATGTATGAGGCTCGCTCTCAAGAGCTCGAATGGTGAACTCACGTGAAGTGGAAGTCGACACAAAGTCCAAGTATCCTACACATGCACAAAACAAAACAAATAACGTATGGGCATGGTAGATAAACACATCATCCATCATGATGGTTCTCATCTTTTGCACAAAACCATTAGAAGCACAAGTGCATGAATAATATGATGCAACCACGGCAATATTCATGGCACTAGGTATATGGTGCAAAGAAGTAAGACAAGCATGCTTCACAAGAATTATGTCAAAATCTCCAAATATATGCGAGAATGCTATGGGGGCAATCTCATGAGCAAGAAGAGAATCATTGTTGCACTCAATACATGGCAAATCATCTAGCATGAGGGAGGCAACACATGGAGATATGTGACAAGAAGCAATAACAATCATGTGCAAAGCCTGTAGATGGTTGTCATCAACCGCATGAAATGAGCAAGTATGAGTCATTGGTGATGCAATATAAGCAAGCATAGTAATCAAGTCGTGCAAACTAGTGGAGAGAAGATGCAACACACTAGAATAAATCATGGCAATCATGTCATGTGAGCAAATAATAGGCATAGGGAGTGGACATGACATATCGCAAGCACAAACACAAAGCAAGATGGAAGTATCATCATAGGAATGGTGCACAAAAGGAGCATGGCAAGAACAAGCAATATCTCCACCAAGCTTGCAAATACACATACAAGTACTAGAATCAATCATCATGTGTAATGCAAAGCATGGGTCACAAATGCATGTCAAAGGCATAGGAATGAGTATATCATGCAAAGTGAACATGGCAAGATGGGCATATGATATGTAATGAACAATAACCCATAGCCAAGTGAGGGCCATGTAGAATGAATGCGCGAAGTTTTTGCGCGAAGAGAGCGATGGGAAAGACAATCCATGGGATCCCAAATCATCGTTGCTCTCTAGAGCTCGTTTTATCAACTCGTGGGATTGCGAGGTTGACAAGTATTCATGGGTACCTGCACAAAAGAGACACAAACCAAAGAAATTATGCGCGTGGTAAATGTACACATCATCCATCATGATGTGTATGTGCACGTGTGAGTTTGCGCAAGATAAGCAATGCTCAAAGAAATTTGAGGCATGGTATATGAACATGTCATCCATCATGAAAGAATAGTTGTTATGTATTACACGATGGGGACACAAATTGAGAATGCAAGTATATGGAACATCAATAGTATGTTTATTCGTGGGTAGCATATGGTGCACACATATATGGGGATCATGCAATGAATGGGATGGATCAAATTCCCCTAACATGTATGAGGAAACTATGGGGGCCTCCTCATGAGCAATATCGGAAACATCATATGGAGAAAACGGACAACATCTAAAACAATGCATATCCGAAGCTAGGTGGTCATGGCATGGCATATGAGATAAGTGATGCAAAGGGAGCATATCAATATCATCACAAGAGAAACAAATGCCAATAACCATGGGCTTGTCATCTATGCCATATGTGCAAATTGGGTTTATTTTAATGGCATATGCATAGTCACTATGAAGAGATTGCAAATAAGACATATGGTTGATCTCATACATAGCATATGAAAAGTCAAGCGGATTATCAAACATGATGTGACCTAAAGAATTGTCACAAGAAATCCTATGTAACATGGCATCACAACTAATAGACTCCACAATAGAATCATCATACTCATCATAAATGGGCAAATCATCGCATGGGGAAATCACACTAGCATGAAGCATGGCAATAGGTGGATCAACATCATGCAAGCAATCAATGTCAAGAATGTCCACTAGTGGGACTAGAGCATCACCTGCACCTTTGTTACCTTTGTTATTCCAATCAAGTGGTGTAGGTGAGGTGGGAAAGACCAAATGGTGGTCATCTTCATCTTGATGGAACCGTGTGGGGGGTGCATCATATTCCACCATGGCCATCGTTTTGTCCAAAGGGAGGACAAAGTCGTCGAGGATCGGCACATCATCATAAATGGGACCTAGCACCAAACGAGAAGACACAATAGAGGTAGAGGTCAAGTTGTTAGAAATGAAAATGGCCTCACAAGACCTATCAACTATCTCACTCTCTCTATGTGGTGGTTCACTCACTCCCTCAAAATAGGTGCACTCAAACTCATGTATGGTGGAGTCACTCATCTCACTCAAGTGGTGGGGGTTGTGGCTCTCCTCACATGGGAATTGTGGCAACTCATCATATATGGGGCTAGTGGTGAAGTCACTCTCACTCTCAATATGGTGGCACAAGTCACTCAAGTCATCATACGTCGCCGTGGTCGAAGGGAAGATCCCATGCTCAACCATCTCGTCGTCGTCGCCGTGGATGAAGGACGAAGATGGCACATCATCACTCTCCTCCATGACCGAAGGGAAAATCCCATGCTCGATCATCTCGTCACCGTCGCCGTAGATGAAGGCCGAAGATGGCACATCATCACTCTCGCCTCCAAAGATGGAAGCATCATCCTTGCTCGCCACCTTGTCACTCACCTCCAAAGCTTGGTCCTTGAGGGTCTCCGTAGTCGTAGTCGTCGCCGCACCGTCTTGAAAAAGAGTCGAAGTAGACTCGGCACCATCAATGCCACAAAGAGGGATGGCGGTGAAGTCAAACTTGGGAGCATCATCTTGGAGCTCGTCGGGCTTGGACATCTTGGTGGTACTAGCCTCATGCTTGTCGTAGAGCTTGGTCGTCGCGAAGTTTGCTTGGGGTGGAGAACCCTTGGCCTTCATGAGTTCTTGTTCCGCCTTGAGAGCACCAATGTAGTAGTCGTCGATGGACTTGTAGTTCTCGAGGAAGATGGCCTTGGAGATGTCGTTGTGCAATCCCATCATGAAGTGGAACTTCATCGAAATGGGGTCGTCCACGCCGGCTCGTCGCAAGGCAATCATCATCACCTTGAAGTACTTGTCGATGGACTTGGATCCTTGGGTGGTGTTCTCCAATTGGCGTCGAAGTTGTTCCGTGTAGGTTGGAGGCACAAACTCTCGTCGTAAAGCTCTCTTCGTCTTGGGCCAACTCATGTCGTAGCACTCCGAAGGTGTGTGAAGCCACCATGCCAATGCGTAGTCGTGGAAGTTTCTTGTGGCGCACTTCACTTGATCTTCGGGAGGAACTTGATGTAGCTTGAGGTAGTCGTCCATCAAACGCTCCCACTCGAGGTACTCCTCGGGTTCTTGAGTCCCATAGAAAGGAATCGCGTGGTCAATGTCAAGGTCGTAGTAGCTCGTGGAAGTCGCGGACTTGATCTTGGGGAGCTTCTCTTGAGCGTAGTCTTGGGGTTCTTGTTGGCGAAGATGCCGTATGTCCGTAGGCAAAGATGCCTTGAAGTCGCTTGACGAAGATGCCAAGGGAGATGGTGAAGTCATTGAGCGGTTATTGATGTAGAGCTCTTGACCTTCACGTTCTTGTTGGTGATGGTGTCGATGCCGATGTGATCTTGCCGGAGATAGTAGCTCGGAAGCATGTGCTCTTGAGCTTCTTCTCGAAGATGAGGAAGATCGCTTGTAGGACTTGATGAGGGCCTTGATCTCCTCCATTTTAGCTTGCATCTTGGCGTCGGAGTTGTTGTTCATGGCATCGAACTCATCATTGTTGTTGTAGACCGAAGATGAAATGCCTTGCCTATCCATCACAAGACTCGAGTAGAGGTGAGTAGGAAATGAGATAAACAATACCAAGTTACCTTTTCCCAATGGTGAGGATGTATCTCGTTTCACTCAATGTGAGATGAAAGAATAGTGGAATTGGTACCGGACTTGTTCACTCACACCTATCAAGTAAAGCTTATGGTAGAGCTCGGTGAGGATAGTGGCACAAACATTTGATGCAAAATGTTAGCAAGAGTCAATAATGTTGAAAGAGATTCACAAATTCGCAAGTGAAACAAGTAGACCAATAGCAAAGAATGGCACACGAAAACGCACACACGGATAGATAAATGGGGTCGCGCAACCAAGGAATGAGCACAAAATGTGGAATCCATGGAAAACGCTCATGTTGCACAACTCTAGAGAGACGCTAGCACGATTGCTCAATAGGCGGATACGACACTTGTGCACAACCTATAAGATGCAAGATGGGTAAACTTTCTATCCCAAGTATGCTATGTATGTATGGTTCTCGGTGTTTCTCTCAAGCATGATATCATATGAAGTAGATTTGACAATCTTATGTGCAATGGGGTATGATGCAATGGTACTTGCTCACGAGCTCTTTGCTCTCTTTTTTTTGCTTAAAAGCTTTTTCTCTTTTTTTTTCTATGGCCACTTTTGCACAATGCACAAACCAAGATAGCAATTGTGTATTTGCGGGAACAAACTTGAGGCACAATGGATCATATCAATATGATATGATATGTATGCAATGGATGGTGTAGACCACTAATGTGCACAAGTCACGTTGCCAGCAATACTCAAATGGCTAGTCTCGATAGGCAAGTAACGCAAAATGGGCTAGGGGTTAACAATGCAATTGCAAGGGGATATACAATGGTGTCATCGAGGTTACCGTCCTTTGCGATGATGAGTGGCGGTGTTCTTGGTGTAGATACCAAGATGATGGAGACTCGTCCCTAAGTAGTCAAACACCTTAGGAAACGGAAAAACCGCAAACTCAAAATCTCAAATGACAAATGTCAAATGGTGGTAGCAGAAAGCGGTGGTGGTTTGCTCTTGGCAATGCGGAAGTGGGATGATGGGCTATACACGAGTCGGAGTTGAAGTTGTCGTCCCTAAGTAGCCGAAACACCTTAGGAGACACAAGCCACAACTCAAACAAAATTGGGTTAAGTTGGTGGTGGAAATGTATGGTGGGCACGTCTATGCGGAAGTGGTGGTGGTGGTTGATGAAGAAGCAATTGTCCCTAAGTAGCCGAAACACCTTAGTAGACTCTAGTCACAACTCAAACAACCACATATGCAATGGGGAATAAAATGGGTTAGGTTGCGGAAGTCGGTGGTGGTAATGCGGATGATATGGTGGAGGGCCTAGGCAAAATTGCCAAATTTCAGAAAATATGATGGAGTCAAATGATGTTGGTGGTATTTTTGTGGGATAGGGGATGTCAATAGCTAGAAAACGAGCTAAAGAACGTCAAAAACGGAGTTCGGATGAATTAGTTATGACCAAAACAAAATTTCAGCCGTGTCAGTTTCATGGTTAACCAGACATCTGGGAGGAGGTCCGGATGATCCGGGCTTGGTCCGGATGATCCGGGTGTACAGCCGGATGATCTAGGTTCGTCAGCTCCGGTTCTGTTTTCTGGGTGCGTGGGGTATCCGGACGTCCGGGGGGGCGTCCAGCTGATCCGGACTTGGGGATTTTGGGGTCAAAATTAACGAGATTTCGTGGATGGAAGGTGGGGAAACTTGGGGAAATGCTAGATCCACTTGAAACCAAGCAAATCCACGGATCAAAATCAACAAAACATCATCAAACCAACAAATCACAAAAAAAAATTTGGGGCTATTTTTTGGTGGGGATTTTCGGATTTAGGACGAAAACAACAAAATCAAGCTAGAAAACACGGGGTAGGGGCTCCAAAAACGTGATCAACGTGGCTCATGATACCATATGATGTAGGGTGGAACCCTATAGCAACGATCTTTCACGTTTGGAGTGGGATCCCTCGAAGAACACGATGAACACGGGGAAGAACGGAGAGAAATCACAAGGGGAAAAACTCAAGAACAAGTCCAATCACACATCCACTAGACAATCAAACACACAAGATCACAAGGTACATGAACAACAAAGGGAAAGATACAAGGTAAGGTTCATCTCCAAGAGGAGGTCTTGATGATATCCTAGATGGATCTTCCCACAAGGGGGGTCTTGATGATATCCCGCGGGATCTTCTCCTAGATGGAGGTCTTGGCCTCCAATGGAGTAGTGGTCTCTCTCTCAAGAGTAGAGATAGGTAGGAGCAAAGCTCACCTAAGAATGAGCTATCACTTTGCTAACCCAAGAAAGGAGGTGGAGGAGGTCTATTTATAGCCCAAGGGGCGAAGGGGTAAGTGAGGGGCAAAGGGGTACACGGGCTTCGGCCCAAGTCATGCACGCAGGCGGGGTCCGGATGATCCGGATGGTGGCCCAGATGATCCGGTGTCGGGGTCCGGATGATCCGGCGACCGTCCGGATGATCCGGCCGTCGAGCAGCTTCGTTATCTTCGGCACGTTAGCGGATCGTCCGGAGGTCGTCCGGATCGTCCGGCTCGGTCCAGATCGTCCATTTGGGTGTCGGATGATCCGGCAACTCCAGTCTTGCTCCATTCTTCTTCTTCCTTTCTTCCGTCTTTCTTCCACGCTCCCTCCCGGATGGTGTAGTCGTTCCTTGGCGCCAGACTCCTCCTCGTCGTCCGTGAAGTTCCGACAATACCTATGCATGCACACGGGAGAAGTGTCAAGTAGTATGCCATCCTCGAAGGGGTCAAGTGCGCACGTGTAAAGGAGATGATTCACCTTTGTGTGTGTGAAGTAGATGTCGCACGTGTCACTTGCCAAGTGGGCTCTTGACATGGTGATGTCCATAGGATGCTCCGCATCAAAGGGCTCCGCATCAAAGCGTCTTGCCCTCCACCGCCGTCATCAGGCGCGTAGTTACGAGATTCTTCTCCGACATGTTGGGGGCATCTAGGGCCAGCGAATACCAAGCCGGCAGCGCGTCGGCCTTGGCCTTGCGGGGCGGCATTGCTCGTTGGAAGGGAAGGAATGGAGCGGATCTGGAGATTTCGGAAGTGGGGAAGCAAGAAAGGGGATCTGGAGCAAGACGAAGGAGAGCAATGAAGGCAAGCCTTGCCCACACCAGCCTTTTGTCAATCGGGCAGTTGCCGAGGCAGCGTGGGGAAGCGGAGATGCCCACGTCCAATCAATCGCCACGCGGCGACCAAGGCCGCAGGCTATTGGGGCCAGCGGCGCTCCGCACTTGCCCTTTGGCTTCGCCGCTTGTCGGTGTACTAAAGTAGGGGTACCTTAGTACCCCGAACTTGTGCACGGGCGGTCGCAGCACCCCGCGGCAAGGCTTGCCGGGCACCCGCCAAGACCCTCCATCACACCTACTACTGCCATTCAAGAACAAAGTGCTAACCAAGAAAACAAAGGCCCCGGCAAGAGGAGCTTGCCGGGGAGGACAATCAAGGCATCACCAGAAGACTTGCCGCGGCGCCCCGTGCGCCCGGCAGTTCGACGGCCGCAAGCTTGCCGGCACAACAAGAAAAGGGTCAGCGGCAAGGCACTTGCCGCGCAAGGCTGCCACCAACCCCAAAGATACGGGCGACGTGTCATCACAAGGCCATCCCAAGGGCACGTGGCGAGGCACTACGCAGCCATGCGGGGCGAGGTGGCAAACGGAGCTGACAGAGACGCCATCGTGGCAACCGGTGGCTCACTTAATGGTCACTCCTTCGCACTGTTGGGGCGACCGGACGGGCATTTAATGCCCTTGTCCCCTGCCGTCAGAGTTAGGCAGGGGTCACTGTTGGTTACTGTTGTACCAACCTGCGATTTTACCTTTCTACCCCCTCTTCCTACGCTGCCACCTGTGGATGCCCCCTTCAGAGTATAAAAGGGAGGCCCATGCACACGTAGAAGGGGTTCGGTCCATTCGACACCCACAACACCACCATACGCTCACACGCTCGAGCAAGATCAAATAACAAACACAAAGCAACAAGAGGGGTTTTATCTCCGGAGAGCCCCGGTTGGGTAAAATCGCCCGTCTCCCCGCTGGCCGACCTCGATCCGCTCTGCGCCGACGCCCGCTCCCTTGCCGGATTAGAAGGGGCCCCCGTGCCCCATAGGTGCTCGAGGCCACAGAGAGACGCCCCGACATCTTTGGCGCGCCCTGTAGGGGGCATCGAGGTCGTGAGCATCCGATCCGGTCTCCACGCGCTACATCAACATCATCGCCAACATGCCACCAAGAAGAAGCCTTCGAGGTGGCCGCCCGTTTACATCAATTCCACCACCACCGCCGGAGCAAGCGGCGGTGGAGTGGACGCCGCGGAGGAGCGGGCGCCGACGGTGGGACGACGCCATCACCAGATCGAAGAACAAGGCCCGCAAGCGTCGGGCGACGGTGCAGACGCCGCACCTTCCCGGGAGGTGCAAGGTCAATAACGCCCGGTGCTCCTAGCACCGTGCTTGCATTGGAGCAAGGCTGCTGGTGGGTCGCGGACGCTCGAGCCCAGCATGCACGCCAAAGATGTCGGGCGCAAGTGAGGTACGATCGCCAGACGAGGTGTTGCTCCTCCCAATCCAGCTTGGGAGTCCGAGACATCCCGCCTCGCGCCGCTTCGCCGCCACCGCCACCCAAGACAGCGGAGGAAGCGCTGGCCCGAGCCCAGCTGCTTCTAGATTACCCTCCGGCGCCGCACAAGATCGACGACTGGAGGATGACCATTTACAGCCTCATCGGCTTCGCTAACGGCGACAAGCCCCAGCGACCGAGCGCGTCGAAGCCCCGGCAAGACGCCTAGGTGCAGGCCGGCGCCGACAAGACCGCTGGGGGTGCCACCTCCGTGCACTCCCAACCCCGAAGGCCAAGATCGCCAGCTCGCCGGGCCAACCCCGACGCCGACTCCACTGCGTCGTCGGACCCGCGAACTCGCCGTGATCAGCGCCACGTTCTCCGAGAACGGCAACATGAAGACGCTCGCACCCGCATAGAGCGCAGAAGGGAAGCGCGACGTCAATCTGACCAGCGCTGGCCCATCGTCGACATGCATGCGCCCGAAGAACCAGCGACTTGCCGTGACGCGACAGGTTGCCCTGCGCTCACCCGTGAGCTGCGGCAAGTCCAAAGGGCCCAAGACCAAGAACTTCAAGCCCGACGCGTTCGAGAAGTATGATGGCAGGATACATCCGTCGGAGTTCCTCAAGATCTACACCATCGCGTGCAAAGCTGCCGGAGGGCGCGACGAGAAGATCCTCGCCAACTACTTCCCGCTGGTACTCAAGCCCAACGTCAGATCTTGGCTCATGCACTTGCCTGACGGCTCCATCTCTTCATGGGCGGACTTGTGTTATCAGTTTGTCGGCGCCTTCACAGGCGGCCACAAACCCCATGGCCAGGAAAGCGACCTGCATTTGGTCGTCCAAAAGGAGGGAGAGCCCCTGTGCAAGTACATACAGAGATTCAGCCAAGTGCAGCGCAATATCCCAGACGTCCACCCTGCCGCAGTTATCAGCGCGTTCCACCAGAACGTGCGCAACCGCAGGATGAGGGAGAAGATGGCGATGTGCAAGATCAGAGATGTCAGCGAGCTCTATGCTCTGGCCGACAAGTGTGCACGGGCTGAGGAAGGGAGAAAGATTCCCGGAGAGATTGCAGGAGCAGAAGGGTCTGACAGTGAGGATGCCGCCCCGGCAAGGAAGAACCGGAGGCGGAACAACCGGAAGAGAAAAGCTAAGGATGTGCTAGCGGTCGAGCATTCCGGCAACGGAGGCAGCTCCGACAAGGCCAAAGCCGCTCCGGTGAGGCCGTGGTAGCCGCCGACAAGCAGGATGGCTCCGGCAAGCGATATTGGAAGATCCACCGTATCAAGGGCCATGATCTCCAAACCTGCAAGAAAGTGGAGCAGATGGTAGAGCTGCAGAAAGCTGAGTACGAGCGCCGCGATAAGGAGAGAGCCCAGGGAGGTGGCGGAGGATCCAGCAAGAAGCTTCCCGCCCGGGGAGGGCACCGCGGCAAAGCCAAGCCGCGGCAAGGAGACAGGCCTCCCCGGGGGCGCGACAAGGATGAGGATGAAGATGAGGACGATGAAATGGAGGAAGATGAGACTGAAGACCAAGAGTTTCAGAAGGCAACAGAGGTGCTGTGCATCGACGGCGGCGCCTCCCTACACGCCTCACACCGCCAACTCAAGCAGTGGGTGCGAGAAGTGAACGGGGTGGAGCCGTCCGTCGAGTCGCGCATGCCCCTGAAGTGGTCCGGCACGCCCATCGTCTTCGACGTTGAGGATCATCCCGATCGCGTCACCGCGGTCGGGTGCTTGCCGATGTTGGTCTCACCAACAATCCGCAACGTAAAGGTCACGAAGATGTTGGTTGACGGCGGGGCCGGCCTGAACCTGATTTCCTCCGCAGTACTCAAGAAACTCCAAATCCTCGACAAAGAAGCTCAAGAAACTGGTACATTCCAAGGGATAAACCGGGAAGGAGCAAGCCAAAGGGAAGATCACACCGCCAATGACGCTCGGCAGCGAAGTTGAACTTCGTGACGAGAAAGTCACATTTGACGTTGCCGATATCCCGTTGCCCTACAATGGGATACTAGGCCGTCCTGCACTCGCCAAGTTCATGGCAGCCTCTCACTACGCCTACAACGTGCTTAAGATGCCTGGTCCGATAAGTGTCATTTCTGTCCAAGGTGACAAGAAGGATGCGCTTATCTGCACCGACAAGATCTACCGGGAAGCAGCAGCCGTGGCAGAACGCAAGCCACTTGCCGCCGAAGCTCCCCGGGGGAAGAAGAAGGCCAAGTCCGGCAAGGACAGCTCTAGTGCCCACTCCGGCAAACGCACCTCCCCGGAGCGCTGCGCTGCCGTCGAGGACGCGCCATCGAGCTCCGCCGGCAAGTGCAAGAAGGCAAAGATAACTTCGCCAAAGACCAAGAAGGTGGCCGCCAAGGAGGACGGCGCTGGTGGTACCTTCACCATCAGTGCCACGCTTGATCCTAATAGGAAAGCGCCATTGCGTTGCTCTGGGCGAATGTCGGCGTGTTTGCATGGCAACCATCCGACATCCCCGGCGTTCCCAGGGAAGTAATCGAGCACCACCTTGCCGTCTGCCCTCACGCGCGGCCCGTCAAGCAAAAAGTCAGAAAGCAAGCAGTAGAGCGCCAAGAATTCATAGCAGAGGAGATCAGGAAGTTGGAAGCAGCAGGCCTGGTCCGAGGAGTACTACATCCAACGTGGCTAGCTAACCCAGTAGTTGTGCTCAAGGCGAACGGGAAGTGGAGGCTCTGCATCGACTTCACTGATGTTAATAAAGCCTGCCCCAAGGATCCATTCCCTTTGCCACGATTGACCAGATTGTAGACTCCACGGCAGGATGTGATCTGCTCTCATTTGTTGATGCTTACTCGGGTATCAATGATCTTCATGGCGTAAGAGGATGAGGAGAAAACCGCATTCATTACTCTGTGGCACGCATCGCCAGACGGATGCCTTTCGGATTGAAGAATGCTGGTTCGACATTTGCAAGAGTAGTTAGCCATGCTTTTGAACCACAGTTGCACAGAAATGTAGAAGCTTACATGGATGACATAGTGGTCAAAAGCAAAGACAAAGAGACCCTGGTCCAAGATTTGGATGAGACTTTTGCAAATCTATGCAAGATCAATCTCAATTTGAATCCCGAGAAGTGCGTGTTCGGAGTCCCTTCCGGCAAGCTTCTCGGGTTCTTTGTGTCACAAAGGGGGATTGAAGCCAATCCCGACAAGATCAAAGTGAAGGAAATATGCCCTAGAGGCAATAATAAAGTTATTATTTATTTCCTTATTTCATGATAAATGTTTATCATTCATGCTAGAATTGTATCAATCGGAAACATGATACATGTGTGAATGCATAGACAAACAATATGTCACTAGTATGCCTTTACTAGACTAGCTTGTTAATCAAAGATGGTTATGTTTCCTAACCATGAACAAAGAGTTGTTATTTGATTCACAAGGTCACATCATTAGTAGAATGATCTGATTGACATGACCCATTCCATTAGCTTAGCACACGATCGTTTAGTATGTTGCTACTGCTTTTATCCATGACATATACATGTTCCTGTAACTATGAGATTATGCAACTCCGTTTACGGAGGAACACTTTGGTGCTACCAAACGTCACAACGAATCGGGTGATTATAAAGGAGTACTACAGGTGTCTCCAAAGGCGATGTTGGGTTGGCGATTTCGAGATTAGGTTTTGTCACTCCGATTGTCGGAGAGGTATCTCTGGGCCCTCTCGGTAATACACATCACTAAAGCCTTGCAAGCATTACAACTAATGAGTTAGCTGTGAGATGATGTACTACGGAACGAGTAAAGAGACTTGCGGTAACGAGTTTGAACTAGGTATTGGATACCGACGATCGAATCTCGGGCAAGTAACATATCGATGACAAAGGAACAACGATGTTGTTATGCGGTCGACCGATAAAGATCTTCGTAGAATATGTAGGAGCCAATATGGGCATCCAGGTCCCGCTATTGGTTATTGACCGGAGACGTGTCTCGGTCATGTATACATTGTTCTCGAACCGTAGGGTCCGCACGCTTAAAGTTTCTATGACGGTTATATTATGAGTTTATGTATTTTGATGTACCGAAGAAGTTCGGAGTCCCGGATGTGATCACGGACATGACGAGGAGTCTCGAAATGGTCGAGACATAAAGATTGATATATTGGAAGCCTATATTTGGAGTTCGGAATGGTTCCGAGTGAAATCGGGATTTTACCGGAACACCGGGGGTTTACCGGAACCCTCCCGGGGGTTATCGGGCCTTAGTGGGCCATGAGGGAGAAGAGGAAGGGCGGCCGGGGGCAGGCCGCGCCTCCCCTAGTCCGAATAGGACAAGGAGAGGGGGCGGCCCCTTCCTCTTTCCCTCCCCCAATCCTACTCCAACTAGGAAAGGGGGGAGTCCTACTCCCGGTGGGAGTAGGACTCCTCCGACGTGCCTCCTCCAAGGGCCGGCCGCACCCCCCCTTGCTCTTTTATATCTGAGGCAGGGGGCACCCTAGAACACACAAGTTGATCTACGGATCGTTCCTTAGCCGTGTGCGGTGCCCCCCTCCGCCATATTCCACCTCGGTCATATCGTCGCAAAGCTTAGGCGAAGCCCTGCGCCGGTAGAACATCAAGATCGCCACCACGCCGTCGGCCGACGGAACTCTCCTCCCCAAGCTCTCACCGATTGGAGCCCGAGGAGCGCCATCGAGCTGTACGCGTGTGTCAAGAACTCGGGGCACCGGAGTCACGGCGCGGGATCGGTCGGATCGCGAGGAGAACGCACGACTACTTCCTCTACGCCAGATCGCTTCGCTTCGGTCTCACGAGGGTACGTAGACAACACTCTCCCTCTCGTTGCTATGCATCACCATGATCTTGCGTGTGCGAGGAAATTTTTGAAATTACTACGCTTCCCAACAGTGGTATCGAGCCAGGTTTTTATGGTTTGATGTTTTGCACGAGTAGAACACAAGCGAGTTGTGGGCGATACAAGTCATACTACCTACCAAAGATGTCATACTTTGGTTCAGCGGTATTGTGAGATGAAGCGGCCCGGACCGACATTACGCAGACGCTTACGCGAGACTGGTTTCACCGCCACGAGCACTCGCTGCTTAAAGGTGATGGCGGGTGTCTGTCTCTCTCACTTGAGTTGAACTGAGTACTGCCACGCCCGGTCCTTGATAAGGTTAAAACGGAGTCTATTTGATGAAGTATCGCTGTGGTTTTGATGCGAGGTGAGATTGGTTCTTGCTTAAGCCCGTAGCAGCCACGTAAAATTTGCAACAACAAAGTAGAGGACGCCTAACTTGTTTTTGCAGGCATGTTGTGATGTGATATGGTCAAGACGTGATGCTATATTTTATTGTATGAGATGATCATGTTTTGTAACCGGTTATCGGCAATCGGCAGGAGCCATATGGTTGTCGCTTATTGTATGAAATGCAATCGCTCTGTAATGCTTTACTTTATCACTAAGCAGAGCGATAGTCGAGAAGCATAAGATTGGCGAGACGACAACGATGCTACGATGGAGATCAAGGTGTCGCGCGGTGACGATGGTGATCATGATGGTGCTGCAGAGATGGAGATCACGAAGCACAAGACGATGATGACCATATCATATCACTTATATTGATTTGCATGTGATGTTTATCTTTTATGCATCTTATCTTGCTTTGATCGACGGTAGCATTATAAGATGATCTCTCACTAAATTATCAAGAAGTGTTCTCCCGAGTATGCACCGCTGCCAAAGTTCGTCGTGCCTGCACACCACGTGATGATCGGTGTGATAAGCTCTACGTCCATCTACAACGGGTGCAAGCCAGTTTTGCACACGCAGAATACTCAAAGTTATACTTGACGAGCCTAACATATGCAGATATGGCCTCTCGAACACGGAGACCGAAAGGTCGGCGTGAATCATATAGTAGATATGATCAACATAAGATGTTCACCATTGAAAACTACTCCATTTCACGTGATGATCGGTTATGGTTTAGTTGATTTGGATCACGTGGTCACTTAGATGACTAGAGAGATGTACATCTAAGTGGGAGTTCTTAAGTAATATGATTAATTGAACTTAAATTTATCATGAACTTAGTACCGATAGTATCTTGCTTGTCTATGTTTGATTGTAGATAGATGGCTCGTCTTTGTTGTTCCGTTGAATTTTAATGCGTTCCTTGAGAAAGCAAAGTTGAAAGATGATGGTAGCAATTACACGGATCGGGTCCGTAATTTGAGGATTATCCTCATTGCTGCACGTAAGAGTTACGCCCTGGATGCACCGCTAGGTGCCAGCCCTCCGCTTGATGCAACCGACGACGTTAAGAACGTCTCGCGAGCAAAGCCGATGACTACTCTATAGTTCGATGTGCCATGCTTTACGGCTTAGAACCGGGACTTCAACGACGTTTTGAACATCATGGAGCATATGAGATGTTCCAAGAGTTGAAGTTGATATTCCAAAGTAATGCCCGGATTGAGAGATATGAAGTCTCCAATAAGTTCTATAGCTGCAAGATGGAGGAGAATAGTTCATCGGTGAGCACATACTCAAAATGTCCGGGTATTACAATCACTTGACTCAACCGGGAGTTAATCTTCCGGATGATTGTGTCATTGATGTAATTCTTCAATCACCGCCACCAAGCTACAAAGGCTTCGTGATGAACTATAATATGCCGTGGTTAGTAAAGACTATACCGAGCTCTTCGCAATGCTAAAGGCTGGAGGTAGAAATCAAGAAGGAGCATCAAGTGTTGATGGTCAATAAGACCACTAGTTTCAAGAAGAAAGGCAAAGGGAAGAAGAAGGAACTTCAAGAAGAACAGCAAGCAAGTTGCGTCAGAGAAGAAACCCAAGTCCGGACCTAGACCTGAAACCGAGTGCTTTCTCGCAAGCATACCGCCATCGAAGCGGAACTGCCCCAAGTATTTGGCGGATAAGAAGGATGGCAAGGTGAACAAAGGTATATGTGATATACATGTTATTGATGTGTACCTTACTAGAGCTCGCAGAGCACTGGTATTTGATCTTTGGTTCTGCTGCTAATATTTGCAACTCAAACAGGACTACGGATTGCTTAACACCGGCAAAGGACGAGGTGACGGCGCGCTGGGAAATTGTTCCAAAGTCGATGTGATCGCGGTCGGCACGCTACCTCTACATCTACCTTCGGATTAGTTTTAGACCTAAATAATTGTTATTTGGTGCCTGCGTTGAGCATGAACATTATATCTGGATCTTGTTTGATGCGAGACGGTTATTCATTTAAATCAGAGAATAATGGTTGTTCTATTTATATGAGTAATATCTTTTATGGTCATGCACCCTTAAAGAGTGGTCTATTTTTGATGAATCTCGATAGTAGTGATACACATATTCATAATGTTGAAACCAAAAGATGCAGAGTTGATAATGATAGTGCAACTTATTTGTGGCACTGCCGTCACTAGTAGAAAAGGGGGCAATGGTCCAGCCGGTCCAGCCCATTAGTCCGGTTCAATCCGTAACCGGACCAATGGGGCATCGGACCGGTTAAGTGAGCCGGGGCGGCCGGGCCACGTGGGCCATTGGTCCTGTTCATCTGGACCTATTGGTCCCGGTTTGTGGGATTTAACCAGACCATTGGTCCTTGCTCGAGCCCAAACCTATTGGTCCCGGTTCGTGCCATCAACCGGGACCAATGGGTTTCATTAGTCGGTTCGTGCCATCAATCGACTAAATGGTTGGTGCCCGTTGCGACGAGTTTAGTCCCACCTCGCCAATCAAGGGGAACGGACTGGTTTATAAGCCCTCCTCTCTACTTTATTGAGCTCCTCCGATAATGAAAATAGATGCGCTTATATAGGTAATTTAGCATAAATTCATACGGATTTCTCTTGAAACTCGTTATGAATTTAAGTTGAATTCCTCTATAAGTTTATCTGCACTCATTTCGAGTAGTTTTTTTTTCTTTTCTGCTATATTTATTTTTTCTTTTTATTTCGAGTTGTAATAAGCCATTAAAAATAAGCATATATGCTCCTTTTTACTATAGTTAATCACAACTATTTTTTGCTTCTATTCATTTATGAGTAGTTTTTATATAGTTTTTCTTTTTCTGCTATATTTATTTTTTCTTTTTATTTCGTGTTGTAATAAGCCATTAAAAATAAGCATATATGCTCCTTTTTACTATAGTTAATCACAACTATTTTTGCTTCTATTCATTTATGAGTAGTTTTATATAGTTTTTCTTTTTTCGCTATATTTATTTTTTCTTTTTATTTCGTGTTGTAATAAGCCATTAAAAATAAGCATATATGCTCCTTTTTACTATAGTTAATCACAACTATTTTTTGCTTCTATTCATTTATGAGTAGTTTTTATATAGTTTTTTCTTTTCTCGCTATATTTATTTTTTCTTTTATTTTCGTGTTGTAATAAGCCATTAAAAATAAGCATATATGCTCCTTTTTACTATAGTTAATCACAACTATTTTTTGCTTCTATTCATTTATGAGTAGTTTTTATATAGTTTTTTCTTTTTCTGCTATATTTATTTTTTCTTTTTATTTCGTGTTGTAATAAGCCATTAAAAATAAGCATATATGCTCCTTTTTTACCGTAGTTAATCACAACTATTTTTTGCTTCTATTCATTTCGCTATATTTATTTTTTACGAGTTATAATAAGTCATTACAAATAAAAAGAGACCCAATGCTCAGTTAATCTGCTTCAACCCTTTCGATAGTGTCAATCGTGACCGCACATAGCTCTGCGGTCTCACCGTATCCCGCAAGGGTTGAAAGCCACCAACGTCTTGAGAGCATTGAGCATCTTCGTCATTGTATCTCGCACTCGGGGCTTATAAACAGCATGCGAGTGCCTCTCGCCATGCAGGTGGGACTAAAACGAAAGTCTGCTGGAAGAATCAAAAAAACAGCTGCAGAGTCCATTTGTCGGTTGGTGGCACCAACCGACCACGTCCGACTTTGTCGGTTAGTGGCTGCAACCGGGACCAATGCCCTCTTTGTCCCGGTTTGTGCCACTAACCGACCAAAGGTTCGTTCCCGCCTTTGGGCTCTTGAAAAAAGAGCATTGGTCGGTTGGTGGCACAAACCGACAAAGAGGGCATTGGTCCCGTTGCAGCCACTAACCGACAAAAGCCTTTGCTATATAAGTAGCACTTAGGAAAATTTCAGAACCGTGATCCCCACTTCGATCTCTCTGCTCCTCGCCTGCTGCTCCCTCGCCGCCCGACACGCCGCGCGCCGCCTCGACGCTGTCGCCATCGCCCTCGCCTCAGCTGCCGTGCGCCGTCACCTGCCTCTGCTGCCGTCGCCGCCAGCCGACCCGACGACAGACGCCGTCTTCGTCGCACCACCCGACCGACCCGGCCGCCCGACGTTGTCGCGCGCCCGCCCGCCCGCCGCCGACGCCCGCCAGACGCCTGCCCTTCGCCACACAACCTACGCCGTCGCTGTCGCCGTGTCGCCTTTTTTTTTTTTTCTTAGATTTGTTTTAGATTTTTTTTAGTTCATAGATATTTTTGTTAGATTAGATTGTGTAATTTAGATATGTAGTTAATGTAGATTGTGTAATTAATTTGTTAGTTTTTATGTTAGATTTTTTTTCTGTAAAAGATTTGTGCATATTATGTAAGATTTTTATGTTAGATGTTTTTATGTTAGTTTCATTATGTTAGTTTTTTTTCTGTAAAATTTGTTCATATTATGTTAGATTTTTATGTAAGGTTTTTATGTTAGATTTTTATGTTAGTTTTTTTATGTTAGTTTCTTTATGTTAGATTTTTTTTCTGTAAAAAGATTTTTAGTTAGTTTTTATGTTAGATTTTTTTTCTGTAAAAAGATTTGTTCATATTATGTAAGATTTTTTATGTTAGTTTCTTTATGTTAGATTTTTTCTGTAAAATTTGTTCATATTGTGTAATTTAGATCTTTTGTAGGATTAGATGTGTAGTAATTTAGATATGTATTATATTATGTTAGTTTTTTTCTGTAAAATTTGTTCATATTATGTAAGATTTTTTATGTAAGGTTTTTATGTTAGATTTTTTTTCTGTAAAAAGATTTGTTCATATTATGTAAGATTTTTTATGTAAGTTTTTATGTTACATGTTTTATGTTAGATTTTTATGTTAGTTTTTTATGTTAGATTTTTTTTCTGTAAATAGATGTGTAGTAATTTAGATCTTTATGTAGGATTAGATGTGTAGTAATTTAGAAAAGGAAAAAAGAAGAAGTAGTTTATATATGAAGTAGTTTGTTTTTAGTAAGTACTACTTATTTATTTATAGTAAGTGTTTAGTAGTTGAGCTAGATAGATTTAATTAATAAGACTATCCAGCGCCGACGTCGGGCGATGCCTATCCGCAAGATCCTCGCTGCCGCCGAGTCGGCGATGGAGGCCTGCTTGATCGTGGTCATGTTCGGACCTGGCTCCGCTGGTTGGTATTGGGAGGTGCTACCTTTCGGGGACGTAGTAGGTTGGTGAGGAGGCAACCCGTTGTTGACCCGATCCTTGTTTGGTGGCGATCGCGTGGGCGATTTACGGTGGTGAGGCATCCGGACACCGCCTGGCCGATACCGTCGGGCGCCACGGTTCTAGTTTTATTAGTGATAATATTTGATGATGTACGGACACCAAGAGATGATGTAGTATTCAACCCGTATGTACATCAATCATCTATAGTCAACCCGTGATTTATAATAATGATCTAGTTTAATATTTGAATTATGAACGTAGGCCGGAAATGTCGTCCTCATCTGCTGACGAAAATCGCCCGGGGGAGTGCGACTGGTGCCACGATGACCGAGGTCTTTGTGCATACACCTCCAGTTCTTCCCTCATGTGAGCTAAACATAGTTATTAAGTAATTTATATTGTTTATTTCAAAATATATAGTTGACAACTTATCTCCATTGACAGCTTATTTTCATTCTTCAAAGAATGTGCGGAAGATGGTAGACAGAACATACTACACCGAAGGCTGCGAATTAACTTATCGGGAGAAACGACATATAGTCGGATTTTGTAGAGATCTTGAGAATTACAATATCTACAATCAAACTCCTCAACATTATGGTCAATACGTGCCACTAGTGCACGTGTTGAACTACGGTAACTACCATGGAGATACCTTGGTACGATTATTTTTACTATTACAACATCCGTGCATCTTTTTGCACACTTCTAAACTAGTACATCATTGCTAACTACGGTTATTACTATGTTTTTCAACAGATAATCCCGAATGAGTGTGTCCCTCATCGATGTATACGCGTGGTAGCCTTCATGTTTTGAACATACTACCAGGTCGTCCTACTGAATCTCAACTGTCCATATCGGGTTTCTAAAAGAAGTGGAGACATAACAATCAAAGAATGGAAAAATGTATGGACAATGTAAGGAGCTTCTTGGAAGCAATAAGCAGCGAAAGGCAAGAATTGGAGACAGGATGATCGCCATTCTTCATAATGGAGAGTCGGGGTCTATATTGTTTTATGCTATTTTACCTTAAGGGTGTTTTAGGTCCTATACAATCGATGATCATGTGCTAAGAACAATTATATATGTAGGGTTGGGTTCGATGACTATATACGAGGATGATGATCGTATGACTTATTATTAATAACGAGCTAGTAGAAGTAGTATGATGATGCATGATTAGTAGGACTTTATTATATACATATATATGATGATGTATGATGCAAAGCATGCATGAGCCATGTCATATATATATCTCAAGGGTGCAATGAACATATAGCAGCAGCGTTGATAAACCAAGGACTAAGATAAGAGAGGACACTTCTCTCTATTAGCTAGCTATAAATAACAACCTAAAAATAAACCACAAAACCCTAAAGCAGCCACTTTCTTAAAAAAAGACTTTTGGTCCGGTTGGAGCCGCCAACCGGGACCAAAGACCTCCGACCGGGCTCGGTGCACATCGCCACGGAGTTACATTGGTCGGTTCGTCTTTGAACCGGGACTAATGTCTGGTGGCATTAGTAACGACCCATTAGTCCCGGTTCATGAACCGGGACTAAAGGCCCTTACGAACCGGGACTAATGGGTTGTTTTCTACTAGTGCGTTTAGGTCATATCGGTGTAAAGCGCATGAAGAAACTCCATACTGATGGACTTTTGGAGTCACTTGATTATGAATCACTTGGCACTTGCGAACCGTGCCTCATGGGCAAGATGACTAAAACCCCGTTCTCCGGTACTATGGAGAGAGCAACAGATTTGTTGGAAATCATACATACAGATGTATGTGGTCCGATGAATGTTGAGGCTCGTGGCGGATATCGTTATTTTCTCACCTTCACAGATGATTTAAGTAGATATGGGTATATCTACTTAATGAAACATAAGTCTGAAACATTTGAAAAGTTCAAAGAATTTCAGAGTGAAGTTGAAAATCATCGTAATAAGAAAATTAAATTTCTACGATCTGATCGTGGAGGTGAATATTTGAGTTACGAGTTTGGTTTACATTTGAAACAATGCGGAATAGTTTCGCAACTCACGCCACCCGGAACACCACAGCGTAATGGTGTGTCTGAACGTCGTAATCGCACTTTACTAGATATGGTGCGAACTATGATGTCTCTTACAGATTTACCGCTATCGTTTTGGGGTTATGCTCTAGAGACGGCCGCATTCACACTGAATAGAACACCATCAAAATCCGTTGAGACGACACCTTATGAACTATGGTTTAGCAAGAAACCAAAGTTGTCGTTTCTTAAAGTTTGGGGATGCGATGCTTATGTGAAAAAGCTTCAACCTGATAAGCTCGAACCCAAATCGGAAAAATGTGTCTTCATAGGATACCCAAAGGAGACAGTTGGGTACACCTTCTATCACAGATCCGAAGGCAAAACATTTGTTGCTAAGAATGGATCCTTTCTAGAGAAGGAGTTTCTCTCGAAAGAAGTGAGTGGGAGGAAAGTAGAACTTGATGAGGTAATTGTACCTTCTCCCTTACTTGAAAGTAGTTTGTCGCGAAACCAGTTTCGAGACATCTACACCAAGTAGTGAGGAAGTTGATGATGTTGATCATGAAACTTCAGATCAAGTTACTCTGTAACCTCGAGATCAACCAGAGTAAGATCCGCACCAGAGTGGTACGGTAATCCTGTTCTGGAAATCATGCTACTAGATCATGATGAACCTACGAACTATGAAAAAGCGATGGTGAGCCCAGATTCCGCAAAATGGCTTGAGGCCATAAAATCTGAGATGGGATCCATGTATGAAAACAAAGTATGGACTTTGGTTGACTTGTTCGAGGGTAGGCAAGCAATATAAAACAAGTGGATCTTCAAGAAGAAGACTGACGCTGACGGTAATGTTACTGTCTACAAAGCTCGACTTGTCGCAAAGGGTTTTCGACAAGTTCAAGGGATTGACTACGATGAGACCTTCTCACCCATAGCGATGCTTAAGTCTGTCCGAATCATGTTAGCAATTGCCGCATTTTATGATTATGAAATTTGGCAAATGGATGTAAAGACTGCATTCTGAATGGATTTACGGAAGAAGAGTTGTATATGATGCAACCGAAGGTTTTATCGATCCAAAGGAGCTAACAAAGTGTGCAAGCTCCAGCGATCCATTTATGGACTGGTGCAAGCATCTCGGAGTTGGAATAAACGCTTTGATAGTGTGATCAAAGCATTTGGGTTCATCTGAGACTTTTGGAGAAGCTCTGTATTTACAAGAAAGTGAGTGGGAGCTCAGAGCATTTACGATATTATATGTAGATGACATATTGCTGATTGGAAATGATATAGAATTTCTGGATAGCATAAAGGGATACTTGAATAAGAGTTTTTCAATGAAAGACCTCGGTGAAGCTGCTTACATATTGGGCATCAAAATCTATAGAGATAGATCAAGACGCTTAATTGGACTTTCACAAAGCACATACCTTGACAAAATTTTGAAGAAGTTCAAAATGGATCAAGCAAAGAAAGGGTTCTTGCCTGTGTTACAAGGTGTGAAGTTGAGTAAGACTCAATGCCCGACCACCGCAGAAGATAGAGAGAAAATGAAAGATGTTCCTATGCTTCAGCCATAGGCTCTATCATGTATGCAATGCTGTGTACCGGACTGATGTGTGCCTTGCTATAAGCTTAGCAGGAGGTACCAAAGTAATCCAGAGTGGATCATGGACAGCGGTCAAGAACATCCTAAAATACGAAAAGGACTAAGGATATGTTTTCGATATGGAGGTGACAAAGAGCTCATCGTGGCGGTTACGTTGATGCAAGCTTTGACACCGATCCGGACGATTCTAAATCGCAGACCGGATACGATTTACACTAAACGGAGGAGCTGTCGGTTGGTGCAGTTCTAAACAAAGCGTCGTGGCGGGATCTACATGTGAAGCGGAGTACATAGCAGCTTCGAAGCAGCTAATGAAGGAGTCGGATGAAGGAGTTCATATCCGATCTAGGTGTCATACCTAGTGCATCGGGTCCAATGAAAATCTTCGTGACAATATCGAGCAATTGCCTTAGCAAAGGATTCCAGATTTCACAAGAGGACCAAGCACATCAAGAGACGCTTCAATTCCATCCGGATCTAGTCCGTGGGAGACATAGAGATTTGCAAGATACATACGGATCTGAATGTAGCGAGACCGTTGACTAAGCCTCTTCCACGAGCAAAACATGATCAACACCAAGACTCCATGGGTGTTAGAATCATTACTATGTAATCTAGATTATTGACTCTAGTGCAAGTGGGAGGCTGAAGGAAATATGCCCTAGAGGCAATAATAAAGTTATTATTTATTTCCTTATTTCATGATAAATGTTTATCATTCATGCTAGAATTGTATCAACCGGAAACATGATACATGTGTGAATGCATAGACAAACAATATGTCACTAGTATGCCTCTACTAGACTAGCTTGTTAATCAAAGATGGTTATGTTTCCTAACCATGAACAAAGAGTTGTTATTTGATTAACAAGGTCACATCATTAGTAGAATGATCTAATTGACATGACCCATTCCATTAGCTTAGCACACGATCGTTTAGTATGTTGCTACTGCTTTTATCCATGACATATACATGTTCCTGTAACTATGAGATTATGCAACTCCGTTTACGGAGGAACACTTTGGTGCTACCAAACGTCACAACGAATCGGGTGATTATAAAGGAGTACTACAGGTGTCTCCAAAGGCAGATGTTGGGTTGGCGATTTGAGATTAGGTTTTGTCACTCCGATTGTCGGAGAGGTATCTCTGGGCCCTCTCGGTAATACACATCACTAAAGCCTTGCAAGCATTACAACTAATGAGTTAGCTGTGAGATGATGTACTACTGAACGAGTAAAGAGACTTGCCGTAACGAGATTGAACTAGGTATTGGATACCGACGATCGAATCTCGGGCAAGTAACATACCGATGACAAAGGAACAACGTATGTTGTTATGCGGTCTCGACCGATAAAGATCTTAAGTAGAATATGTAGGAGCCAATATGGGCATCCAGGTCCCGCTATTGGTTATTGACCGGAGACGTGTCTCGGTCATGTCTACATTGTTCTCGAACCGTAGGGTCCGTGACGCTTAAAGTTTCGATGACGGTTATATTATGAGTTTATGTATTTTGATGTACCGAAGAAGTTCGAGTCCCGGATGTGATCACGGACATGACGAGGAGTCTCGAAATGGTCGAGACATAAAGATTGATATATTGGAAGCCTATATTTGGAGTTCGAATGGTTCGGGTGAAATCGGATTTTTAGGAACACCGGGGTTACGGAACCCTCCGGGGTTATTGGGCCTTAGTGGGCTATGAGGAGAAGAGGAAGGGCCGGCCAGGGCAGGCGCGCGCCTCCCCTAGTCCGAATAGGACAAGGAGAGGGGCGGCGCCCTTCCCTCTTTCCTCCCCCAATCCTACTCCAACTAGGAAGGGGGAGTCCTACTCGGTGGGAGTAGGACTCCTCCCGCCGCCTCCAAGGGCCGGCCGCACCCCTTGCTCCTTTATATCTGAGGCAGGGGCACCCTAGAACACACAAATTGATCTACGGATCGTTCCTTAGCCGTGTGCGGTGCCCCCTCCACCATATTCCACCTCGGTCATATCGTCAGCAAAGCTTAGGCGAAGCCTGCTGCCGGTAGAACATCAAGATCGCCACCACGCCGTCAGGCCGACGGAACTCTCCCCCCAAGCTCTCTTGGATTGGAGCCCAAGGAGCGCCATCGAGCTGTACGTGTGTCAAGAACTCGGGGCGCCGGAGTAACGTGCGCCGGGATCGGTCGGATCGCGAGGAGAACGCACGACTACTTCCTCTACGTTGTGATCGCTTCGCTTGGTCTCACGAGGGTACGAGACAACACTCTCCCTCTCGTTGCTATGCATCACCATGATCTTGCGTGTGCGTAGGAATTTTTTTGAAATTACTACGTTTCCCAACACAAAGCCATTGAGAAAATCGAAGCACCCAAGCGAATCAAGGACGTACGGAGGCTAGCCGGCTGCGTTGCTGCCCTCAGCAGGTTCATTTCCAAGTCTGCTGAACGCGCCCTGCCGTTTTTCAAAATCTTGAAAAAGGCGGGTCCAATAAAGTGGACTCCAGAAGCAGAGGCTGCGCTGCAGGACTTGAAGAAATATTTGTCCTCCACCCCAACACTTGTCGCACCTAAGTCACAAGAGAAGTTACTGCTATATCTGGCGGCAACCAATCAAGTGGTTAGCGCTGCATTAGTGGCGGAGAGGGAGGCAGGTGATGAGCCAACAGCCACGGCAAGCGGGTCCGACGACAACCAGGGGGCTTCCTCGACAAGCTCTGGCCCGACAAGCCCTGACCCGGCAAGTTCTGATTCCGGGAAGGATGGGCCTGCGCGGCCACGAGAAGAAAAACAAAAGAAGATGGTGCAGCGCCCAGTTTACTTTGTTAGTTCCCTTCTGAAGGGGGCTAGATCAAGGTACTCTGGCGTGCAGAAGTTGCTTTTCGGCTTACTCATGGTCTCGAGGAAGCTGCGCCATTACTTTCAAGCACATGAGATCACAGTTGTCACTCGCTTTCCGTTGAAGAGGATACTGCAGAATCCAGAAGCAACAGGCAGGATTGTCGAGTGGGCACTGGAACTGTCACGTTTTGGCCTCAAGTTTGAGAGTACCTCAACTATCCAGAGCCGAGCATTGGCAGAATTCATAGCAGAATGGACGCCAACACCCGATGAAGAAATCCCGGAGAGGAGCATCCCCGTCAAGGAAGATAGCAAAGAATGGATCATGTACTTTGATGGTGCCTTCTCGCTGCAAGGCGCTGGTGCGGGCGTACTACTTGTTGCCCCCACCGGAGAGCACCTTAAGTACGTAATCCAAATGCACTTTCCCATGGAGCAAGCAACAAACAATACTGCAGAGTATGAAGGCTTGCTTGCCAGACTCAGAATAGCAGCAGAGCTTGGGATCAAGAAGCTTATCGTCAAGGGTGACTCGTAGCTTGTCGTCCGCCAAGTCAACAAGGATTACCAGAGTCCGTTGATGGAAGCCTACATCGATGAGGTGAGGAAGCTAGAAGAACATTTTGACGGCCTGCAGATGGAACATGTTCCAAGAGCTCAGAATGACATTGCAGATGGCCTGTCAAAGTGTGCCGCGCTCAAGTTACCTGTGGAACCAGGGATTTTTGTGCTCAAGCTGACTCAACCATCTGTGACATCATCAGCCGGACAGAGCAAAAAGAGAAAGTTGGTCACTGGCGACTACTTTCCGGCAGAGCTCCCCGGAGCCGCCACCAAAAAGGTCCCCAGGATCAACACAGAGAGTGCTGAGGAGCAGCCTGCTCCGACAAGCCCTAGGGCTTGTGTAGTTGAAGCAGATGCTCCCGACAAGCTGTGTCCCGACGCGCTTGCCGGGGAACATCATGCTCCGGCAAAATCCCAGATTCTTGCCGTGGAAGCAGATGTTCCCGCAGCAGCATTTGTGCCTTTAGTCCTTGCCGTCGAGCCACAAGCTCCGGCATGGGCAGAACAGATCGTCCAATTCCTACAAACAGGAGAACTTCCCGAAGAGCAAGAAGCAGCGGAGAAAGTAGCCCGGCAATCTAGTATGTACCAGTTTGTCGATGACATACTGTACAGAAGAAGATTCGACGGAGTGAAATTGAAGTGCATTTCCCGGGAAGAAGGGCAGGAGCTGTTGGCAGAGATACACGGAGGCATATGCGGTCACCACATTGGCGCAAGAGCACTTGCCGGCAAAGCTTTCCGGCAAGGTTTCTTCTGGCCGACAGCCCTCGGGATGCAACCGCACAAGTAACCAAGTGTGAAGCGTGCAGTTCCACTCCAAACAGATTCATCAACCAGCTCAAGCTCTCCAAACAATCCCTTTATCCTCGCCATTTTGGTCCGGGGCTCGACATCCTCGGCCCTTTTCCCGAGCTGTCGGGGCTTTGAGTACTTGTGCGCTGTAATCGACAAGTTCACAAAGTGGCACGAAGTGGAACCAGTGAGGAAGGTGACAGACGACAAGCGATCAAGTTCTTCAGGTCAATTGTTTGCCGTTTCGGAATCCCTAACAGGATCATCACCGACAATGGCACACAATTCACGAGCCACACCTTCATGCAGTACGCCCAAGATCTTGGCACCAAGATCTGCTTTGCTTCTGTTGCTCACCCGAGAAGCAACGGTCAAGCGGAGAGAGCGAACGCTGAAGTGCTGCGCGGGCTCAAGACCAGAACTTTCGACAGACTGCACAAGTGCGGAAGAAATTGGATCGAGCAGCTGCCAGTGGTTCTTTGGTCGATCAGGACGACGCCAAATCGAGCCACTGGCCAGACACCCTTTGCTCTTGTCTACGGAGCAGAGGCAGTTCTGCCCACGGAACTCGTATACGGATCGCCATGAGTGCTCGCCTATGAGGAGCTTGAGCAAGAGCAGCTGCGGCAAGATGACGCGTTGCTCCTCAAGGAGGATCGTCTTCAGGCTGCTGTGCGAGCTGCTCGCTACCAGCAAGCTTTGCGCCGCTATCATAGCCGCAAGGTTAACACCAGAAGCTTCGAGGAAGGCGACCTTGTTCTTCGGCGCGTTCAATTCGCCAAGAATTCAAACAAGTTGACGCCGAAGTGGGAAGGCCCTTATCGGGTGAAACGAGTCACTAGGCCCGGCGCTGTCCGCCTTGAGACCGAAGATGGCATTCCGGTGAGCAACTCCTGGAACATAGAGCATCTTCGCAAGTTTTACCCATAAGGCGCGGTTGCCGGACCCATTCCGGCAACCACCTTCTTTGTACAAGCCTTGCCACTGTCGCATGTAACCCTTTGTACAAAGCCGGGCACAGCCCCTGTGCGTAAATAAAGTTTGTGTGCTTCGCACGTCTTGTCAAATTTAATGCATTTTCTTCCTTTGCATCCGTATCTGACATTCTGTGCAGCACTCACCCCCGGTAAGCAATGGCAAACCTTAAGGTTCCATACCATTATTTTCTCTTCTTTCTTCTCATAAACAGAAGATTCCTCCGCCCACGAGTCCACCGGGGGGAGGGGAAGGTAAAAGTATGCACCGGGCGCCGTTCAAGGGAATCTAGCTTTGCCGGGACGAAGAAGACAGAAAACAGCAAGAAAAAGGGAGAAGGAGGGCAACCTAATCCACGCGCTCACCATCGACCCTCCTAACTTCGTTCACCTTGTCCATGATGGGTGCGACGATGGCCTTGAGTTCCTCAACGTCAGCGCCCTCCGGCAGCTTCTTGGTGACGCGGGAGAGGTCGATGCCCGGGTTGCAGAAGAGGACCTTCACCAACACCTTCTCCAAAACTCCAGCGCAGACCTTGCGACTCGGGTGGCCAACTGCTTCGGGATCCTTTCCCGGAGCTGCCGGAGAGCCGTCACCACATCCTTGAAGAAAAGCGTGAGCTTGGCGCTGGGCTGGAGGTTTCCCTCTGTAGAGTACCCGAAGCCCGTCAAGTTCAGCTCCGCCAACTCCTCGTCAATGAGCGCGGCAATGTTGACGAGGCCCTCCGTCCAGAGCTCCACTGTGGTCTTGAAGGTGTTCTGAGCCTCGGCGGCCCTCGTCAGCAGCTCCTTGTTGTCCTTGAGGTCCTTTCTCAGGATATCCTCTTGCTTCTTGGCGGCGTCTAGTGTCTCCGTCAAGGTGGCCAATTTCAGCTCTAGATCAGCGCTCGAGTCCTTGACGGCGTTCAGCTCTTTGATCTTCTCGGAGAGCTGGGCTTGCAGATCGCCGTGGGCGCGCGCATCCTTCTCGCGATCGCACTGGAGTGCGGCAAGCTCCTCGTTCTTCCTTGTCACGTCCGCCTCCAGCTGCGTCACTTTCTCCTCCAACTCTTTCTTGGCGGCCTCGGCAGCCGCGGCGGCATCCTTCGCCTCCTTGAGTGCCCCGCCAAGTGACTGTTCCCGGACGGCGAGCTCCTCGTCATGGCTGTCCAAGTACGCCTTCCTCTGTACCAGCTCGCCGTCCCGCTTGGACAGCTCCTCAGCGGCAAGCCTCTGCTGCTCCTCGGCTTCAGCCTTCTCCAGGATGAACGCCTTCTTCGCCTCGTCGAGCTGCGCCCTCTCCTCGGCAATGGACCGGAGGGCCTCCTGGTTGCGGCTCTTGAGCTCTTGCGCATGTTTCTCTATATCAGCTCCCGCCTGCACGACGAGCGCTTCCCGGGACTCAAGCTTCGCTTGACGGGCGCGGTAGAGTGACACCAGCTTCCGGAGCAGCCGCTCCTCCTTGGACTCGCCGCTACTGCTGCTCGGCCTGTCGACCACTGACAGCCTAGCAGAGGCGAGTATTTCCCCGTCGAACTCCTCTCCTTCAACCAGTGCCCTGGAGCTCGATGCCCAGGGGAGCTTGATATACACGCCCTCGCCGGCTTTCAAGTATGCGCCGGGCTAGGGCTCCTCGGAGCCCGGCGCCATATCAGCAGCGGAGGGATCGGCAGTCGGTGCCGCGCCTTGCGCTCCTGCGTCCTCCGGGTCGTCGGTACGGTCACCGGACCCCTCACCGGCCCCTGTGCCAGCGGCCCCGGCGGCCTCTTCGTCGGCGGGCTCCTCCGCGCCGGTCCCTCCCTCAGCGGTGGCGGCATCCCCAGCATTGCCGCGGCCGTCCTCCTCGCCGGCGGCCTCAGCCTCCATCGGGTCCCCAAGGGGAGGATCTGAAGGTAGGGAAGGAAAGGGATAGTCAAGCGAATACCCAAAGGAAGGAAAAGGGAGATCAGCGAGACCCGAGGGAGAGTCCCCGACAAGGAAGGTCACCTGTGCTGGGCTCTGTGATCGTGGGCTCCACCACCAGGGGCTCGCCGGTCCCACCCCTTGCCGGAGACCCCTTCCTTGCCGGAGACGGCTCCCACATCGGGGAGTCGGCCCTCGGTGGCGTAGTCGAGGCCGACGACACCTCCGCGTCGACCTCCGGCTGCTCCTGGTGGGCCTGCTCTTCTCCTATATACAAAAGAGCCAATAATCAAGATATTGGCAGAAGAAGAAGCGACCACGCACGCCCCACGACAGGGAGAGGATTGAGGCACTCACGCTGGGGGCTGCGTTGGGAGCTGCTGCGAGGAGAAGGGACCGGGTCCGTCAAAGTGGTCTCGGACGTATCTTCTGCTACCACGGCAGGATCGTCCCCGATATTAACCACGGGGACCTTGGCCCTCTTCGCCGCTCTCTCCGCCAAAGTCCTGATACGGGGCAGGGGTTTGGAGGAAAACAGATTAGATACAAGACAAACAATAATAAGGATCAAGAGAAAGACAAGCACGGTATGAAGAAAGCCTTACTCCTCCTCCTCCTCCTCCTCGTCGTCGTCGGAGCTCAACGCAGAGAGGTCGAACTCCGGTACCCTCTCAGCGCGACGTGGCGGAGGAGTAGGCTCCCTCCGGCGCTTGCCGAGGGCTGCGGCAGGATCAGGCGTGGCGGCCCGGGAAGACCCCGCCTCGGTTGCAGTGCGGCTCGACCCTCCGCGGCTGCCGTACTGCCATGTAGAACGTGTCCCACGGCGCCGCGGCTGCTGGGCAGCCTGCTCCTCCGCCAGCTCTCCGACTCGACGGAGGCGCCTTCTCGAACGGAATTGGGGCTGCGCTGTGGGCTCCGCCTACGACAGGTTACTCGAAGACGGCTGGCCGCTCGCGCCCTCGGCGGACTCGCCCGTTCCGGCCTCGACCTCCCCTTCGCCATCGCCTTCCCCGGCAAGTGCTTCCCGGGCGGCAAGGCTTGCCGCCGCTGCTGCGTCCGCCTCCGCCAGCGTAAATCCAAACTCGCCCGCTGCGGCGGCTGCAGCCGCCTCTTCGGCCCTGCTAGCAATATACGCTAGTTCTTCGGCAGTGGTGGCGCGGGTGAGGAGTTTCTGCTCGTCGGAGTTGACTGCCACCTCCGACAAGTCATCAAAGAAATGTTGCACGACCTCAGCAGCAGGCTCTATCCAGTTTGCATTTATCCCATGCGAGTCGCACTCTGGCATCATTGCGCAGATGCGATCGCGCTGGGAATTGTTGCACAAGGGGACGACGCCCCGCGCCAACTGGAACCAATCTGGATGATTGGGGTCATGCTTGAACATCTCCCTCAGCATCGCGCCAAGCTCCATGACCGTGAAGTTGAAGTTGAGGCCTGGGCGCAGCCTCATGAAATCTGCCGGGCCGCTGAACTGCCAGGCGGGCCTCCCCCTCGCCTGCAGAGCGGCGATACGGCGACGAAGGAAATCCGCGCCAACCGCCCCTATTGTGAGTCCGGCACGCCTGAGCCGGAGGATTCGGGTGGTGGAGATCGTCAGCTTGGCATCGTCCGACGACAGAGCACTCCAGTCGTTGCCACACACCACCCGAGTCTTGCGCAGCTCGGTGAACGACGGCGGATTGTCATCACAGATCCAACACCACTCCGCCCTCCACTCGTCCCACTTGCTGCAGAGTTCGCCCGACAAGTACACTTCCTTCATGCCCATCCGGGAGGTCCAAACGATTCCGCCAGCCAGTGGCTCCCCTTTCTCGGCCCGAGGGGAAAAATAATGAAGGAAAAGGGCCACGTTGGGGAGGATGCCAACGAAGTTCTCGCAGAGGTGTGCGAAAACCGCCATTTTCAGAATGGCGTTGGGGGTGAAATCAAGCAGATGAAACCCGTAGGTGTTCATGATGTCGCAAAAGAAATCGGAAAAAGGTGGGCAGAGCCCGCAATAGAAGAACACAGGGAAGAAGTACCACCCTTTGGGGCACTTCTTCGATTTGGAGGCCTCCGCGAAAAGCACCGGCGTGCGCGGATGCGCACGCGTTTCCGTCGACCAGAAGAGATAAAACTCCGCCCGCAGCGCCTCCGGAGTGAGCTCGGGGAAAAGCACTGTTTCTGCGCATAACGCTCGAGCTCCAGCGCCTCGGCCGATTTCGCGGCCTTCGCAGCCTTCGCAGCCTGCGCGGCCTCGTAGCCTTCCCAGCCTTGAGCCATGGCGGGCGGCGGGGGGGGCGAAGCGATGGCGACGAGGGGCGGCGGAGCACTGTTTTCCACTCGATTCAGGAGACAGGGGAGAACGGCGGAGCTTTCGGAGGAAGGAACTACAAGTGGCAGAAGTGGGGGAACGGCCCCGTTTCCTCTGCTTATAAACGGGGGATGCGAACGTTACGCATTTCCTGGAATTAAGTATTGACCACGTTCTCTCCCACGATGCCGCAACCGACGCGTGCCGTTGCGGGAGAGCGCGGTGGGCACAGAGTCTGATTGTGGGCGGACCCAGGCCACGCGTGCCTGTGCACTGCTTTGGGCCTAGCCCAACAATGCTCGGCACTGTGTATGGCCCAGGCCCGGGGGCTCCTGTCGGTGTACTAAAGTAGGGGTACCTTAGTACCCCGAACTTGTGCACGGGCGGTCGCAGCACCCCGCGGCAAGGCTTGCCGGGCACCCGCCAAGACCCTCCATCACACCTACTACTGCCATTCAAGAACAAAGTGCTAACCAAGAAAACAAAGACCCCGGCAAGAGGAGCTTGCCGGGGAGGACAACCAAGGCATCACCAGAAGACTTGCCGCGGCGCCCCGCGCGCCCCGGCAAGGCCCGACGGCCGGCAAGCTTGCCGGCACAACAAGAAAAGGGCCGCGGCAAGGCACTTGCCGCGGCAAGGCTGCCACCCGAACCCCAGCGCATACGGCGACGTGTCATCACAAGGCCATCCCAAGGGCACGTGGCGAGGCACTACGCAGCCATGCGGGGCGAGGTGGCAAACGGAGCTGACAGAGACGCCATCGTGGCAACTGGTGGCTCACTTAATGGTCACTCCTTCGCACTGTTGGGGCGACCGGACGGGCATTTAGTGCCCTTGTCCCCTGCCGTCAGAGTTAGGCAGGGGTCACTGTTGGTTACTGTTGTACCAACCTGCGATTTTACCTTTCTACCCCCTCTTCCTACGCTGCCACCTGTGGATGCCCCCTTCAGAGTATAAAAGGGAGGCCCATGCACTCGTAGAAGGGGTTCGGTCCATTCGACACCCACAACACCACCATACGCCATGCGCCGAGCAAGATCAAATAACAAACACAAAGCAGCAGAGGGGTTTTATCTCTCGGAGAGCCCCGGCTGGGTAAAATCGCCTGTCTCCCCAGCTCGGCCGACCTCGATCTGCTCTGCGACGCCTCCGCTCCCTTGCCGGACTAGAAGGGGCCCCCGTGCCCCATAGGTGCTCGAGGCCACAGAGAGAGACGCCCCGACACCGCTAAGCCAAGTCCGAGCATGCCTTGGGCCCGGGGGCTACTGTCGGTGTTCTGGGAACGGGGGTCCCCAGACTTGCTTGCCTGCGGCCTGCACCGTGGCTCAGTCAGTGGCCCAGTACGGCCCGTCTTCATCAACGAACACTCAAGACCCTCGCGAGGGGCCAAGCCTCGCGCGGCGGACGATGCAAGGCCTCCCCAGGGGCGGCCTCACTAGGCAGGCTCGCGAGGAGGCGGAGAGATCAAGGCAAGGGGTACCTCGCGAGGTGCTCATGATGCAAGCCATGACGATCAAGACCAGGCGGGCGCCAGCCCGCGCAGTGTCCTCATTTCCTCTTTGGTGCAAAGGGGGCAAGCGTAGGCACGGAGTACCGAGGCATCTGTCAAAGGTTTCCATATTGGTGCAACGAGACCAAGACCAGTAGGAGGGCAGGACGGAGGTCACTGTGGAGCCCAAGACGGCGTCATCACCAGTGCCTTTGGCAGTTGAAGACCACCTTTAGTCAGGATAGCTTGTACTAGCTCCCCCTTTCAAAATGGCCGTTGTTGGCTCCCTTCCCGCTCAATATTTGGGAAGTGGACCAGGGCCTCTATAAATAGGGCCAGCCACCACAGTAGAAGGCAATGGGATCCAGAGCCAAGAGAGACGGATTGACTCCTCTCCAAATATACCACCACAAGAAAACCTCTCCTCACGAGGCTGTTCTTCCTCTGTGCTGTTCATCATCAGCCCAAGAGGCAATCCCCACACCACACACTAGATTAGGGTATTACACCACAACGGTGGCCCGAATCAGTATAAACCTCGTGTCTCTTGTGTTGTTCATCGTGCTAGCTTAGAATCGCGGCGAGGCTGTGGGCGTGTTTCGGTAGGGGGAAGATCTTCGTGCGCACCCCAGAGTTCGAACCTTAAGGGTTTTGCCGGAACCCAATATCCGACAAAAGGTGGATGTGCTATAGGTTGCGCTTGTTGCCTTCGTGCATCACGTGCCGCCTAGGTTTTTGTGCAATATTGCTGGGTGGCAGGAAACAAGTGAGGAAATGGCGGGAAACGGTGGCTTGTTCATACAATTCCATCAATTAATGTAAACATAGCATATAACAAACATCAAGCTAGCACAAGAAGTAGATGATGATTAGATGAACACGGACCACACTACAGAACGAGTCGGTGATGAATTCATCAATCGCAAACAGTTGTATACTAGCCAGCGTTTGCCCACAACACACATGGCTTATTCCATCACAAACGGGTCAGATGGATCAACTATATGCCATGTGTCGCACATAGTCAAAAAGTAATGCGGTAGACCTTCTTTAACATGTGTTAAGAAAAACAAAATATTTCAAAATAGGCCCTTGAGGTTAATTCCACCCCACAACACACACGGCTTATTCCATCACAAAACAGGTCAGATGGATCAACTGCCACGTATTGCACATTGTCACAAAGTAATGTGGTAGACGTTCTTTAACATGTGTTAAAAAGACAAAAAATCAAAACACACTTATGTGATATCTTGGAGTATCACAATATCTCTTATATTTAATTAATGCACCTATATACTTGGTAAAGGGTGCTACGGGCACAACCTGCAACTGCACCTACAACTAGCAACGCCATAAGAGGGGCTGAGCAAACTGGTAACATAGCCAAACAATGGTTTGCTGGGATGGTGGAAAAGGTTAGAGTCTTTTTCATGGCATGTTGGGAGGCTTGATAAACAAGTGATGGGTAGTGTGACCTAGCGATAGCATCGAGACAACTAGCATAGAAAGATAGTAGTGAGATCCAAGGTGACGACCATCTTGCCTGAGATCCCACTAGGAAGAAGATCGAGTCCAAGAAGAAGACGAACGGACGTAGACAAACCAACTGTAGTCGAACGAATCCTCACGATCGCAACGAAACAGGAAGTATCGAGAAGAAGCACAACCAGAAAGAAGCAAACAATATGGTCAACACACAACACATAAACATGACATGATGCTCAACCAAATATGATGCATGACAAGGCTACATGGTGCTACACATGGCAAGATGAAGCAAACAAGAACATCACATCAAAGCAAGTTTAAATGAGGCCGGAAACAACATATAACAATTTCGATAAGTCCTCATATGCAAATTTAGAAATTGGTCCTGATATGAATAAACATTAAGTTGGAGTTGTTAAACAGAAATTTAAGATGCACCATGATGATCTACACGATTTTCTAGTCAAGATACATATGACGTTCATTTAATTCGGAGCTACGGCCTAGAAGATATGATCAAAACAACTTAAATATGGCATTGATGCAAAATGCATTCAAACATCAAGCACATAGTCAAATCAAGGATGCAACATGACATGATGCATCTACATGCAAAACCAAGCAAGTTTCACATAGATCACGCTCCAAACGGAGCCACAGTTCAACACATACATAGAAGCAAGCTTAAGACACAACCTGCCCAAAACAGCAAGTTGGCACATTGCAAGCAAGACAACAACATGCTCAAGAACAAGATTGGCACAAGCATGACATGCACTTGAATAATAGGTAACATGCTTCAAATAACATTAAGCTTCAAGTTCATAGGCATCAAGATTAACCCAATATGAACAATGCAAAATGCAACTTTATAACACAGATTAGGACAGTGAAAAACTGGGCATACATGTGAGCAGAGTTAACATGATCACATGTTGGAGGCAACAAACTAGGATACTACAATGCAATATCATGGCAAACAAAAGCATGTCATGCTATTACATATCACACAGAGCAAATCACATGAAGGAATGACATGGGTATGACTTATGGATTAGTGGCAAACATCCTCACAAGATTGGATGTTCTAACAATTTTTCAACAAGTGTAAACAACAAAATTATCATAGCATGTTTGCAAGCTCATAGCAATCACATCATGGAAAGTAATGGAAGAAATAAATACTAGCCGCAAGAAGACATGAAAATGAAGCAAAGTCATGTTGACAAGGCGCTCATATGACACATGCATTAATTCACACAAAAATAATGTAAAGGCAAGTTACAACAGTTTCAGCAGTTAACAACATGTTGCACTTTTGCAATAGGGATTAGAGCATGCATATGAGTCATAAAATTAATGCAAAGCTCACCGTCAAGTAGATCACACTGAGCAGATCATTTTTAGATATAGAACATCACCATCGAACCAATATGCACAAAGTTATGAACATCACAATATGCCTAAATGACATGAAATCCTGGGGAGTCATTTCTGATGAAGAAGAAAATGAGCGAGCGCTAGATAGGTATCTGACGCCCAAGCAAGGGCTAGCGGGGCGACTCACCATGTGGGCCTTTTCCCAGGTCGGAGCGAAGCTGGAGGTGGGCCGAGGGAGAGGCAAAGCTAGGCTAGCAGCAGGGCGACGATGGGGTGGGGCGAGGCCGGCCCACGCGAGGCGGCGGCTCGGTCGTCTCCTCTCGCAAAGGAGGCCGAGCGAGGCCATGGAGAAGACAGCGTGAGCTGGCGAAGAGACGGCGGTGCGGGGCTTTGGCGAGGTGGGAGGAGGCCCGGAACGTGAAGATCCATGGGGGATCCGGCCGGATCTTCCCGGATCCGGCATGGGACGGTGCAGGCGGCGCGTAGGAGCTCCGGCGAGCGGCGGACATGGGAGGTTGGGGCAGAGAGGTAGACGGGGAGGAGTGGGGCAGCATTCTTGGGCGCGGGAGCAGGAGAGGCGGAGGAGGCACGCTGGGGTGGTCCGGCACCGACGCAGGGCGGTGCTCCGGCGAGATGGGGATCTGGGCATGAGGTGGCGGCACGACGGCTCCATGTGATGGGGCGAGGGAGCTCGGGAGAGGCACGGGTGCGGGCAGTGACTGGCGGTCGGGCGAGTGGCGGCAGCATCCGGGCTCAGGTGGGCCGGATCTAGGCACGGTGGGCCCGTGCGGTGTGAGGGAGGTGGCTAGAGCCACTTGGCGGTAGAGGAGAGGTGGGATGTGGCTGGCGGCGGCACAGATCCTAATGAAGGCTAGGGTTTTCGAAAATGAGGGGCTAGGGGTCTATTTATAGCAGGGGGCTAGGATTAGGGGTTTTTGCTCTGTTTTTGGACCGTTTGATCTTGATCTGACGGCCCGTCACAGAGTGGGTCTAGGTGAGGGGTAGTGGGCTGCGTGTATGGGGGTCTTGGGCTGAGAGGAGAGAAGATAGAGAGGCTCGGCTTAGTTTTCGGATACCAAAAACGTCCGACGTTTGACCGGCTATATTGGTGCTATATGTTTAACGGTTGGGCTATCAAACGGACTCCGAATGCGACGAGACTTGGCAGGCGGTCTACCTACACCATAATAAGACCGCACGCCAACTTTAATCACATTTCAGTAACATTTTTATGCCACTTATAAAATAATATTTGAGAGGTGCAGCAGGCGGTGCGAGTGTGTCTAGGCTCAGAACGGACAATGGACAGAACGGGGGGATCGGGAAACTACAAACAGATGCAAGGTTTGAAAAACATGCAGATGGAATGCACATGATGACATGGTAACGTGCAACACGCAAGCGAATGACATGGCAATGACGACGAATAAAAGGAAGACATCTGACGCATCGGTCTCGGTGTGTCACAGTACACCACGACCCAAGGGCTATCATGGGCTGCGGGGAGGTGCCTGGCCTTATTGGGCTAGGTGCACCAAGTCCTCAAAAGCCCATGTGGCTAGGGAAGGCAAAAAAGGAAGGAGTCCTAGTCTCTACTCCTAATGGAGCAGTTGGTAGGATTGCGTCCATATTTTTTTCGTCTGGTTTCTTTTCGTCTCACCATCCATCCTCATATCCTCACGTTGATTTTTTTACCCTCCAAATAAAAATCTCTACTCCTAATGGAGCAGTTGGTAGGATTGCGCCCATTGTTTTTTTGTCTGGTTTAGTTTCGTCTCACCTTCCATCATCATATCCTCACGTTGATTTGGTTTAGCCTCCCAATAAAATCTTTCTTAACATGTGCAAACTTTCCTAACCATGCATGTCACAAACGGGCAGGTACTAATATCATGTTACCAAACAATAAAACCCCATTTTCATGGAGATAAATTCAAAATACTAACTTTCATAACACATCGATTCTTACCGTTCTTAATCTTTCTACTCCTAATCTATTCCTAAAGGAGTAGTCTTCGATTATGATGGTACGTTTTGTATGTCGCCATTCGTTCACATCCCTTTCCTTCGTTCGTCCCACCCTCGTACCACCAACCTGGGATAGAAATCAAATCCAGAATCGTAACAACAATTAGCCAGATTACTACAAAACGTTATCCTGGTTACTACTATGAAACAAGAGTGCCATTTGTACGACATCCCCTTTGCCTCCCTTCCGCCCTCCCGCTAGCTGCCACCTCCATTCTCTCTTTCTCTGCAATCTCCGCCGCCCCCGCCTCTGACTTTGGCCAACGCCATCTATCTCTTGCGCCAGCCACCACTGACGCTGTTCCGCCCTTGTCTCTCTAGTTGACCCGGCAACACCTCCTCGTCCTTCCGCCCCTATGACAAAACCTAGCCGCCGACTTGTGTTGCGGGTAGTGAGGAGGGGAGCGGGGCGGCTATGTCTCTAAGTGGGTGGAGCGGCTGTGGGAGGCACCCGACTATTGGGACGATCATGTCGCCGCCATTGCAGAACCCCAGGGGAGGGTGTGGCCACCTTGTGGGAAATGAGGAGTGGCGCAAAGCCATGCCCTGCATCGAGGAGGAACATTGTCTGTGCCCTGAGCTGGATCCATCCGCGTGGCTAGATCAACGGAGGGGGACCTCCATCTTCGTCCTTCTTCTCCCTCTCTAACCTTCCATATCATGCTCCACAGATCTGGCTGTGGCCACCAGCAATGACGCCATTAAGTTGTACATGGTTGTCGCTGCCGGATCCATGGAGGAGCTCACCCCGGCCTTCTCCAATGTATCTATAATTTTTTATTATTCCATGCTATTATATTATCTATTTTGGATGTTTTATCTGCATTAATATACTATTCTATATTATTTTTTGGACTAACCTATTAACCTAGAGCCCACTGCCAGTTTCTGTTTTTTCCTTGTTTTTATGTTTCGCAGAAAAGGAATGCGAAATGGAGTTCAAACGGAATAAAACCTTCGCGATGATTTTTCTTGGACCAGAAGACACCCAGGGGACTTGGAGTCCAAGTCAGAGGAGCCACGAGGCGGCCACAAGTATGGAGGGTGCACCTAGGGGGTAGGGCGCCCCCCCTACCTTTTGGGCCCCTCGTGACCCCCTGACATACTTCTTCTGCCTATAGATTCTCAAATATTCCCCAAACCCTAAAGGAGGCATGGAAAACACTTTTCCACCGCCACAGGTCTCTAACCTCGTGACATCCCATCTAGAGGCCTTTTCCGATACTTTGTCGGATGGGGGTTCGACCACAGAGGGCTTCTACATCAACACCATTGCCCTTTCAATGAAGCATGAGTAGTTTACCACAAACCTACCGGTCCATAGGTTGCATTAGATGACTTCTTCTCTCTCTTTGATTCTCAATACCATGTTATCCTCGATGTTCTTGGAGATTTATCCAATGTAATCTTCTTTTGCGGTGTGTTTTTCGAGATCCGATGAATTGTGAATTTATCATCAGCTTATCTATGAATATTATTCGAATCTTCTCGGAATTCCTATATGCATGATTTGGTATCTTAGTAATTCTCTTTGACCTATCGATTTGGTTTGGCAAACTAGATTGGTTTTTGTTGCAATGGGAAAAGTGCTTTGCTTTGGGTTCAATCTTGCGGTGTCCTCACCTAGTGACAAAGTAGGGGTAGCGGGGCACATATTGCATTTTTGCCATCAAGGATAAAATGATGGGGGTTTCATCTTATTGCTTGAGGTAATTCTTCTACATCATGTCATCTTACTTAAAGCGTTACTCTGTTTATCTTGAACTTAATACTCTAGATGCAGAATCGTTTCGGTTGATGTGTAGAGTAATAGTAGTAGATGCATAATCATTTCGGTCTACTTGACACAGATGTGATGCCTATATTGCATAATCATTGCCTTGGGTATCATCATAACTTTGCGCTTTCCTATCAATTGCTCGACAGTAATTTGTTCACCCACTGTATTATTTGCCTTCAAGAGAGAAGCCTCTAGTGAAACCTATGGTCCCAGGTCCATTTTCCATCTTATTAGTTTCCAATCTACTATTTTGCAATCTTTTACTTTCCAATCTATAAACCAAAAACCCAAAAATATTTTACCATTTGTTTATCTATCTCTATCATATCTCACTTTTGCAAGTGACCATGAAGGGATTGACAACCCCTTTATCATGTTGGGTGAAAGTTGTTTGATTGTTTGTGCGGGTATTGGTGATTTTTTGTGTTCATCTCGTACTGGATAGATACCTGGGTTCTCAAACTGAGGGAAATACTTATCTCTAGTTTTCTGCATCACCCTTTCTTCTTCAAGGGAAAAATGAACGCAAGCTCAAGAAGTACCAGGAAGAATTTCTGGCGTCATTGCCGGGGAGACCTATGCCAAGTCAGGACACACCAAGTAACCATCATAAAACTCTAATCTCTTGCATTACATTATTTTCCATTTTCCTCTCGTTTTCCTCTCCCCCACTTCTAAAATAATTTTCGAAAAGATTTGCCTTTTTCCTTTGCCTTTCTTAAATTTTCCGGCCTTCCTAGTGAAGATGCTGCATCCCATCTAAACAATTTCGTTGATTTGTGTGATATGCAAAAGAAAAGAGATGTGGATAATGATATTGTTCAATTGAAGCTATTTCCATTCTCACTACGAGGTCGTGCTAAAACTTGGTTTTCATCTTTGCCTAAATATAGTATTGATTCATGGAATAAGTGTAAAGAGGCTTTTATTCCAAGTATTTTCCTCCCGCTAAAATCGTCTCCCTTAGGAACAATATTATGAATTTTAAGCAACTTGATCATGAACATGTGGCACAATCTTTGGAGAGGATGAAACTAATGATAAGAAATTGGCATACTCATGGTTTGAATTTATGGATGATCATACAAAAAATTATGCCGGATTGAATTTTACTTGTAGAAATATTTTAGATTCGGTTGCGAGAGGAACTTTTATGGAAATCACTTTAGGAGAAGCTACTAAACTCCTAGATAATATTATGGTAAATTATTCTCAATGGCACATCAAAAGATCCTCTACTAGTAAAGAAGTGCATGCAATTGAAGAAATTAATGTTTTGAGTGGAAAGATGGATGAACTTATGAAATTATTTGCTAGTAAGAGTGCTCCTATTGATCCTAATGATATGCCTTTGTCTACCTTGATTGAGAATAATAATGAATCTATGGATGTGAATTTTGTTGGTAGGAACAATTTTGGTAATAATGCGTATAGAGGCAATTTTAGTCCTAGGCCTTTTCCTAGTAATTCCTCTAATAATTATGGTAGTTCCTACAACAATTCCTATGGAAATTATAATAAGATGTCCTCTGACTTTAAGAATAGTGTTAAAGAATTTATGATTTCGCAAACAAGTTTTAATGCTTTGGTTGAAGAAAAATTGCGTAAGTTTGATGATTTGGCTAGGAACGTGGATAGAATTTCTCTTGAGATTGATTCTTTGAAAGTTAGATCTATTCCACCCAAGCATGATATTAATGAATCTCTAAAAGCTATGAGGATTTCTATAGATGAATGTAAAGAAAGAAACGCTAAGATGCATGCTAAACGAGATTGGTTTGTAAAAGTGTGTTCTTCTAGTTTCTGTGAAAATAATGTTGAAGATATTAAAGTGATTGATGTGACTCCTATTGAATCTTTGTTTTCCAATATAAATATTGATGAAGATGGGACAGGAGATGAGTCAACTTCAGTTAAAAGGCATCCCAATGATTTGGAGTTTATAGATCTTGATACAAAAATTGATAAAAGTGGGATCGGCGAGGTCAAAACTTTAAGTAGCAATGAACCCACTCTTTTGGATTTCAAGGAATTTAATTATGATAATTTTTCTTTAATAGATTGCATTTCCTTGTTGCAATCCATATTGAATTCTCCTCATGCTTATAATCAAAATAAAGCTTTTACTAAACATATTGTTGATGCTATGATGAAATCTTTTGAAGAAAAGCTTGAATTGGAAGTTTCTATCCCTAGAAAACTTTATGATGAGTGGGAACCTACTATTAAGATTAAGATTAAATATTATGAGTGTCGTGCTTTGTGTGATTTGGGTGCTAGTGTTTCCATGATTACAAAAACTTTATGTGATGTGTTAAACTTGATGAGTGTTCTTTAAATTTGCATCTTGCGGATTCCACTATTAAGAAACCTATGGGAAGGATTAATGATGTTATTATTATTTCAAATAGGAATTATGTGCCTGTAGATTTCATTGTTCTTGATATAGATTGCAATACTACGTGTCATATTATTCTTGGTAGACCTTTCCTTTGATACTTGCGAACCATGCCCCATGGGCAAGATGACTAAAACTCCATTCTGCGGAACAATGGAGCGAGCAAATGACTTATTGGAAATAATACATACCGATGTATGCGGTCCGATGAGTTGTGACACCCCCGATTCGACCGTACACTAATCATACACGCAAACGTTTACGATCAAGATCAGGGACTCACGGGAAGATATCACAACACAACTCTAAACACAAATTGAAAAAATACAAGCTTTATATTACAAGCCAGGGGCCTCGAGGGCTCGAATACATAAGCTCGATACACAAGAGTCAGCAGAAGCAACAATATCTGAGTACAGACATAAGTTAAACAAGGATGCCTTAAGAAGGCTAGCACAAACATCAACGATCGAAGAGGCAAGGCCTCCTGCCTGGGACCTCCGAAACTACTCCTGGTCGTTGGCGGTCTCCACGTAGTAGTCGACTGGGGAGACATCTGACTCTTGGGATCCATCATCTGGTTGCAACAATCAGAAAGAAGAAAGAAAGGGGAAAAGGGGTAGCAAAGCAACCGTGAGTACTCATCCAAAGTACTCGCAAGCATTAGATCTAAACTAAGTATGCATTGGTATCAAATGGAAGGGGAGTATCTGTGGACTGAACTGCAGAATGCCAGAATAGAGGGGGAAGGCCTAGCCTATCGAAGACTAGCTTCTTCAAGCAGCTCCAAGCATCTTGCAGCATGTAGAAGAGTAAACAATAGCAGTTTATATTTAACAAACATGTCATAGCATTAACGGCCATCGATCCTTCCCTGACTCCCTGGAAGAAAGCAATCCCGGAGCCAACATATCTAGTTGTAAAAGATCAGGATATAAGTCTGAACGTCTATTACCATGGACACGACTATTAATAGATAATCTTCCTTCAAGGGGTGCACCACGTTTTCCAACATGCTTGATTACTCTGGCCGGACACACTTTTTTGGGTCAATGCCCGGCCTCGGAAGATCAACATGTCGCAGCCCTACCTAGGCTCATCAGAGAGGTCCCGACTAGTCTACATCCTAAGCGCTCCGGGGTCTTGGGCCCATCGCCCATTGCACTTCGGGTTGTTGCGTGCAGGGTGGATACCAGCACCGCCTCGGATGGCTAGCACGATCGGACCGTGCCGCCATGCTGAACTGGACATCTGACAAAGCTTCAGCTGATACTACGACATCGAGGCCCATAACTATTCTCACATGGTGATTAGTGCGTAAAGGCCAGAGGCCAACTCAGAACAAATACCCAAACCTGTTAGTGCATTATCAAAAGAAGTGACGGCTGTCGGGACAAGTCCAGAGCTATCACCCCCTCCTAGGTGATACCGCTAAACAGACAGCCGCCAGCGTAACTCCTCGGGTGCTCTCCGGGCCCGCCTGACTTTCACCAATGTCTCAAGTAAAGTTAAGGTAACCGTGTGTCCAAACATCAAGGGGAAAACCTGAGGAATCACCCTCGATGTATTCCACTCGATGTAATCATCAAGGTGAACGTAGGAGGAACTACCCTCGAGGTTCACACTTGAGGTGTTGCACGACAGAGCCGTAGCGGGAATGGTGAAGGAGAATCACCCACGTTGACCACGACCGAATAGCTACACTACAGAGTTATCATCAAGAGTGCGTTATGAGTATCACCCTCGGCACTCGATAATAACCATGCAGAGTCGTACAACTAAAGGGGGTGATGTGTTGTGTCAGTCTCTGGTCATCGATCATGTTGATTGAGTCATCGATGATGAAGCAGCGGCAACAAGGACAAGGTGGGGGTCACTGATGGATCACTATCCAACCTATACTAAGCAGTTTAGGATAAGCAGGTATGTAACAATAGCAGGTACAAAAGCAGGCTATGCATCAGAATAGGAGCAATCAATTACAGTAGCAAGATCTAATGCAAGCATGAGAGAATGGAATGGGCGATATTGGGATGATCGAAGGGGGGGCTTGCATGGAAGCTCCACTGAAAGGGAAGAAGGTTCGTTGATGACGTAGTCAATCACGGGGGCATCAGCAGCGGTCTCAGGGTCTACCGGAGAAGAAGAGGGGGAAGAAACAATAAATATAAGGCACACCGATGCATTACTAAGCATGACATGACAAAACGCGGTGCTAGCGTGTTCTAACGTAGTGCTACACGATACCGGCAAAGGGGGAGAAGATCCGGGAATGTTTCCCCGAAGTTTGGCATTTTCGGACAAACGAACAAGAGGGGGAAGGTTCCATGTTCGCTATGCTAGGGACGTGTGGTAGACAAAAGGACTGCTGATACATCTCCAACGTATCTATAATTTTTGATTGTTCCATGCTATTATATTTCTTGTTTTGGATGTTTATGGGCTTTACTTTACACTTATATATCATTTTTGGGACTAACCTACTAACCGGAGGCCCAGCCCGAATTGCTATTTTTTGCCAATTTCAGTGTTTCAAAGAAAAGGAATATCAAACAGAATGAAACCTACAGGAGCGATCTTTTTGGAACAAAGGCAATCCAGGAGACTTGGAGTGGGTGTCAAGAAGCAGCCGAGGCGGCCACGAGGGTGCCTGGTGCGCCCCACCCTTGTGGGCCCCTCGTGGCTCCCCTAACCGACTTCCTTCGCCTATATATATCTACGTACCCAGAAAACATCCAGGAGCACCACGAAAACCTATTTCCACCACCGCAACCTTCTGTATCCGCGAGATCCCATCTTGGAGCCTTCGCCGGTGCTCCACCGGAGCGGGAACCAACCACAGAGGGCTTCTACATCAACACCATAGCCTCTCCAATGAGTTGTGAGTAGCTTACCATAGACCTTTGGGTGCATAGTTATTAGCTAGATGGCTTCTTCTCTCTCTTTGAATCTCAATACAATGTTCTCCTCGATCTTCTTGGAGATCTATTTGATGTAACTCTTTTTGCGGTGTGTTTGTCGAGATCCAATGAATTGTGGGTTTATGATCAAGTTAATCTATGAGAAATATTTGAGTCTCCTCTGAATTCTTTTATGTATGATTGGTTATCTTTGCAAGTCTCCTCTAATTATCAGTTTGGTTTGGCCTACTAGATTGATCTTTCTTGCAATGGGAGAAGTGCTTAGCTTTGGGTTCAAGCTTGCGGTGTCCTTTCCCAGTGACAGCAGAGGCAGCAAGGCACGTATTGTATTGTTTCCATCGAGGATAAAAAGATGGGGTTTATATCATATTGTTTGAGTTTATCCCTCTACATCATGTCATCTTGCCTAATGCGTTACTCTGTTCTTATGAACTTAATAATCTAGATGCATGCTGGATAGCGGTCGATGTGTGGAGTAATAGTAGTAGATGCAGGCAGGAGTCGGTCTACTTGACGCGGAGGTGATGCCTATATACATGATCATGCCTAGATATTCTCATAACTATGCACTTTTCTATCAATTGCTCGACAGTAATTTGTTCACCCACCGTAATACTTATGCTATCTTGAGAGAAGCCACTAGTGAAACCGATGGCCCCCGGGTCTATCTTTTATCATATAAGTTTCCAATCTAATTTATTTTGCAATCTTTACATTCCAATCTATATCATAAAAATACAAAAAATATTTATCTTATCTTATTATCTCTATCAGATCTCACTTTCGCAAGTTACCGTGAAGGGATTGACAATCCCTTTATCGCGTTGATTGTGAGGTTCTTGTTTGTTTGTGTAGGTACGAGGGACTTGTGAGGAGCCTTCTACTGGATTGATACCTTGGTTCTCAAGAACTGAGGGAAATACTTACACTACTTTGCTGCATCACCTTAGGGAAAACCAACGCAGTGCTCAAGAGGTAGCAAGAAGGATTTCTGGCGCCATTGCCGAGGAGGTCTCCGCTCAAGTCAAGACATACCAAGTACCCATCACAAACTCATCTCCCTCGCGTTACATTATTTGCTATTTGCCTCTCGTTTTCCTCTCCCCCACTTCACCCTTGCCGTTTTATTCGTCCTCTCTTTTCCGTTTGCCTCTTTCTCGATTGCCTCTTGTGCGCTTGTGTGTTGGATTGCTTGTCACGATGGCTCAAGATAATACTAAATTGTGTGACTTTTCCAATACCAACAATAATGATTTCCTTAGCACTCCGATTGCTCCTCTTAATGATGCTTAATCTTGTGATATCGATGCTGCTTTGTTGAATCTTGTTATGAAAGATCAATTCTCCGACCTTCCTAGTGAAGATGCGCTACACATCTAAAATTTTTGTTGATTTGTGTGATATGCAAAAGAAGAAAGATACGGATAATGATATTGTTAAATTGAATTTATTTCCATTTTCACTTAGAGATCGTGCTAAAACTTGGTTTTCGTCTTTGCCTAAAAATAGTATTGACTCATGGAATAAGTGCAAAGATGCTTTTATCTCTAAGTATTTTCCTCCCGCTAAGATCATCTCTCTTAGAAACGATATTAAGAATTTTAAGCAACTTGATCATGAACATGTTGCACAATCTTGGGAGAGGATGAAATTAATGATTCGTAATTGCCCTACTCATGGATTAAATTTATGGATGATCATACAAAAAAATTATGCCTGATTTAATTTTGCTTCTACACTTTTATGGAAATCACTTTAGGAGAAGCTACTAAAATCCTAGATAATATTATGGTTAATTATTCTCAATGGCACAGATCTACTAGTAAAAAAAGTTCATGCGATAGAAGAGATTAATGTTTTGAGTGAAAAGATGGATGAACTTATGAAATTGTTTGCTAATAAGAGTGCTCCTATTGATCCCAATGATATGCCTTTGTCTACTTTGATTGAGAACAATAATGAATCTATGGATGTAAATTGTGTTGGTAGGAATAATTTTGGTAACAACGCTTATAGAGGAAACTTTAATCCTAGGCCGTTCCCTAGTAATTCCCCTAATAATTATGGTAATTCCTAGAACAACTCTTATGGAAATTTTAATAAGATGCTCCCTGATTTTGAGAATAGTGTTAAAGAATTTATGATCTCTGAAAAGAATTTCAATGCTTTGCTTGAAGAAAAATTGCTTAAAGTTGATGAATTGGCTAGAAACGTTGACAGACTTTCTCTTAATGTTGATTATTTGAAACTTATATCTATTCCACCTAAGCATGATATCAATGAGTCTCTCAAAGCAGTGAGAATTTCCATTTATGAGTGCAAAGACAGAACCGCTAGGATGTGTGCTAAGGAAGATTGCTTTATAAAAGCGTGTTCTTCTAGTTTCCATGAAAATAATGATGAAGATCTAAAAGTAAGTACAATATGAATCTTGATAATGATGGGACTGGAGAGGAGTCAACTTTAGTTAAAAGGCGTCCCAATTATTTGGAGTTTTTGGATCTTGATGCTAAATTTTGTAAAAGTGGGATTTGAGAGGTCAAAACTTTACATAGCAATGAACCCGCTGTTTGGGATTTCAAAGAATTTAATTATGATAATTGTTCTCTAATGGATTGTATTTCCTTGTTGCAATCCGTGTTGAATACTCCTCATGCTTATAATCAAAATAAAGCTTTTACCAAACATATCGTAGATGCTTTGATGCAATCTTATGAAGAAAAGCTTGAATTGGAAGTTTCTATCCCTAGATCAAACTTTATGATGAGTGGGAACCTACTATTAAAATAAAAATTAAAGATCATGAATGCTATGCTTTGTGTGATTTGGGTGCTAGTGTTTCCACGATCCCAAAAACTTTATGTGATGTGCTAGGTTTCCATGAATTGGATGATTGCTCTTTAAACTTGCACCTTGCGGATTCCACTATTAAGAAACCTATGGGAAGGATTAACGATGTTCTTATTATTGCAAATAGAAATTATGTGCCCGTAGATTTTATCGTTCTTGATATAGATTGCAATCTTTCATGTCCTATTATTCTTGGTAGACCTTTCCTTAGAACGATTGGTGCAATTATTGATATGAAGGAAGGAAATATTAGATTCCAATTTCCATTAAGGAAAGGCATGGAACACTTTACTAGAAAGAAGATCAAATTACCGTATGAATCTATTATGAGAGCCACTTATGAACTGAATACCAAAGATGGCAATACTTAGATCTATTCTCGCTTTTATGCCTAGTTAGGGGCGTTAAACGATAGCGCTTGTTGGGAGGCAACCCAATTTTATTTTTGTTCCTTGCCTTTTGCTTATGTTTAGTAATAAATAAATCATATAGCTTATGTTTAGATGTGGTTTTTTGTTTTAATTAGTGTTTGCGCCAAGTAGAACCTATAGGATAACCTACGGTGATAGTTAATTTGATTCTGCTGAAAAACAGAAACTTTTGCGCGCACGAGAATAATTTTAATAAATCACAGAAACTTGCTTTTTAGTTGATTCCTTTTTCAGTAGATCAATATACAAATTTCTCAGGACTTCCTATTTTTGTAGGATTTGTGGAGTTCCATAAGTATTATAAAGTTACAGATTGCTACAGACTGTTCTGTTTCTGACAGATTCTGTTTTTCGTGTGTTGTTTGCTAATTTTGATGAATCTATGGCTAGTATCGGGGGTATGAACCATAGAGAAGTTGGAATACAGTAGGTTTAACACCAATATAAATAAAGAATGAGTTCATTACAGTACCTTAAGTGGTGATTTTTTTCTTTCTTGCACTAACGGAGCTTATGAGATTTCCTGTTGAGTTTTGTGTTGTGAAGTTTTCAAGTTTTGGGTAAAGATTTGATGGACTATGGAATAAGGAGTGGAAAGAGACAAAGCTTGGGGATGCCCATGGCACCCCAAGATAATTCAAGGATAACCAAAAGCCTAAGTTTGGGTATGCCCCGGAAGGCATCCCCTCTTTCGTCTTCGTCTATCGGTAATTTACTTGGAGCTATATTTTTATTCGCCACATGATATGTGTTTTGCTTGGAGCGTCCTGTATGATATTAGTCTTTGATTTTTAGTTTACCACAATCATACTTTATGTACACATCTTTTGGGAGAGACACAACATGATTCGGAATTTATTAGAATACTCTATGTGCTTCACTTATATCTTTTTAGAGCACGACGGTGGCTTAATTTTGTAGATATTATTGATCTCTCATGCTTCACTTATATTATTTTGAGAGTCTTTTAGAACAGCATGGTATTTGCTATGGTTATGAAATTGATCCTAGAATGATGGGCATCCAAGTTGGGTATAATAAAAACTATCATAGAAAGTGAATTGGATGCTATGATCAATTTGATGCTTGATAATTGTTTTGAGATATGAGGATGGTGATATTAGAGTCATGCTGGTTAAGTAGTTGTGAATTTGAGGAATACTTGTGTTGGAGTTAGTGATTCCCGTAGCATGCACGTATGGTGAACCGCTTTGTGATGAAGTCGGAGCATGATTTATTTATTGATTGTATTCCTTATGAGTGGTGGTCGGGGACGAGCGATGGTATTTTCCTACCAATCTACCCCCCTAGGAGCATGCGCGTAGTACTTTGTTTCAATGACTTGTAGATTTTTGCAATAAGTATATGAGTTCTTTATGACTAATGTTGAGTCCATGGATTATACGCACTCTCACCCATTCCACCATTGCTAGCCTCTCTTGTGCCATGCAACTTTCGCCGGTACCATACACCCACCATATACCTTCCTCAAAACATCCACCATACCTACCTATTATGGCATTTCCATAGTCATTCCGAGATACATTGCCATGCAACTTTCCACCGTTCCGTTTACTATGACACGCTCCATCATTGTCATATTGCTTTTGCATGATCATGCAGTTGACATCGTATTTTGTGGCAAAGCCACCTTGATAATTCTTTCATACATGTCACTCTTGATTCATTACATATACCGGTACACCACCGGAGGCATCCATATATAGAGTCATATTTTGTTCTAAGTGTTGAGTTGTAAGTAAATAAAAGTGTGATGATCTTCATTATTAGAGCATTGTCCCAAGTGAGGAAAGGATGATGGAGACTATGATTCCCCCACAAGTCGGGACGAGACTTCAAACTATTAAAAAAATAAAAGAGGCCAAAGATTCCCACCAAAATTTAAAAAAAGATGAGAGAAAAAGAGAGAAGGGACAATGTTACTATCCTTTTACCACACTTGTGCTTCAAAGTAGCACCATGATCTTCATGATAGAGAGTCTCCTATGTTGTCACTTTCATGTTGAAAGCACAAGTGCTCCCTAGGTGGTTTTGGTAATTAATGTCAACATATCTCTTGTTGGACTAACACTTTTGTCTAGTATATTTTAGATAAGTTCAACAATGGAGTGGCATGGACTAAAGGATGTGGGAACTCCCTCAAGATGCTAAGGACAAAGGATTGGCTCAAGCTTCAAGCTCAAGACTCTTCATTTTACATTTTTAGTGGTCCAAGATACAATTGAGTCTATAGGAAAAGCCAATACTATCAAGGAGGGTGAGGTGTTGCTTAATGAGCCTCTTGCTACATGTGCTTTGTGATATGCTCCAAAACTCTCAGCTACTTTCCCACTTCCACAAATGACCTAAACCCAAAGCCAAAATCAGTTACACCGATTCTTCCTATCCGGCGCCACCGATTCCAAAAGTCATAGCCACTGCCACAAACCCTAAGCAAATTGGTCTTACCGATAGGGATCTTGGTCTCACCGAGATGGGATTGTAATCTCTCTATATATGTCCATTATCAAAACCGGTCTCACCGAGTTTGAGCAATCAGTACTACCGAGATTACAATGCAAACTCTCTGTTTAACTTATTACCAAAATCGGTCCCACCGAGTTTGAGTAATCGGTCCCACCGAGTTTGCCTGACCAACTCTCTGGAAAGCTTATTACCAAAATCGGTCTCACCGAGTTTGTCTAATCGGTCCCACTGAGATTACGTTATGCCCTAACCCTAACAATATCGGTCTTACCGAGTTATATTTCGGTCCCACCGAAAACCCTAACAGTCACATTATTTGCTGAATCGGTCTGACCGAGTTTAACGATTCGGTCCCACCGAGTTTAGTAGATTGTGTGTAACGGTTAGATTTTGTGTGGAGGCTATATATACCCCGCCACCTCCTCTTCATTCGTGGAGAGAGCCATCAGACTGAACCTACACTTCCAGCATACATTTTCTGAGAGAGAACTACCTACTCATGTGTTGAGACCAAGATATTCCATTTCTACCATATGAATCTTGATCTCTAGCCTTCCCCAAGTTGCTTTCCACTCAAATCTTCTTTCCACCAGATCCAAAACCTATGTTAGAGAGTTGAGTGTTGGGGAGACTATCATTTGAAGCACAAGAGCAAGGAGTTCATCATCAACGCACCATTTGTTACTTCTTGGAGAGTGGAGTCTCCTAGATTGGGTAGGTGTCACTTGGGAGCCTCCGACAAGATTGTGGAGTTGAACCAAGGAGTTTGTAAGGGCAAGGAGATCGCCTACTTCGTGAAGATCTACCGCTAGTGAGGCGAGTCCTTCATGGGCGACGGCCATGGTGGGATAGACAAGGTTGCTTCTTCGTGGACCCTTCGTGGGTGGAGCCCTCCGTGGACTCGCACAACCGTTACCCTTCGTGGGTTGATGTCTCCATCAACGTGGATGTACGATAGCACCACCTATCGGAACCACGCCAAAAACATCTGTGTCTCCAATTGCGTTTGAATCCTCCAAACCCTTCCCTTTACTTTCTTGCAAATTGCATGCTTTACTTTCCGCTACTCATATAATCTTTGCATGCTTGCTTGATATGAATTGTGATTGTTAAACTTGTGCGCAAACTCCACTTAAACTTAAAGAAACTTAAAAACTGCAATTTTCGTACTTAGTGTCTAGTCACCCCCCTCTAGACACCTCTTATCAAGGTCCTACAAGTGGTATTAGAGCATTGGTCTCCATTGCTTTGGTTTAATCACCATTGGGGAAGATGGATGAGTCTACTATTGGGAGTCTTAGACATAGAGTGCCTATTCTTGATGGAGAGTATTTTTATGAGTGAAAAAATGAGATGCTTGTTATTTTCAATCAATATCATTTTAACAAGTACATTGCTAGCCCTTTTGCACCTTGTGTTGATCCTATGCATCGTACCCATGATGAGTCTATTGACATGATTAGGAATCTTAGAACTGCCAAACTTATCATTAGAGGATTGCCTAGAAACTTGCTTGGATGTTTGCCTACTTTCAAGTGTGCCTACCCATATGGAAATTTCTTGAGGAATGATTTCCAGATTATTCCTTGAAAAATCTTGATGAAATTCTCCATAAGTCTATTGCCTTGAGTAAGATGAATACTAGTGATCCTATGTTTGGTGATCGTCTATTTGAGCTTACAAACCTTATGCGTGCCAAAGGAAATGTTGGTATTATTAGTGATATTATTTCCGAAGCTATAAAGATTCATAAGCAAGATTATTGTCAAACTCATTATCATGAATCACCCTCTCTAGGACTTGATCCACCACATGACGATGTTGAACATGGATACTATGATGAGGATGATGATAGTGACTTCGATCTTAATGATGCAATGAGACATTTTGGTCTTATGGCAAATCTTCGGGGATATATCTCAGGAGGAAAGGAATGGGTTCTTGATAGTGGATGTACCGATCACATGACCGGAGATAAAGACATGTTTCGTGAGCTTGCTGACAATGATAGTCCTCGAAAGTATGTTACTTTCGGTGACAACTCAAAGGGTAAGGTGGTTGGCATTGGTAAGGTGGCCATATCACATGATAGCTCCATACAAAATGTCATGCTCGTTGAATCTCTTGGTTACAACTTACTTTCAGTATCTAGACTTGCTGATTTCAGTTTCAATGTTCTATTTACTGAAGTAGATTGCCAAGTGTTTCGTCGAGACAATCATAAAATGGTCTTTACCGGTGTGCGTAGAGGTGATCTATACATTGTTGATTTCACTAAAAAGGCTCAACCTAAAACTTGCTTCATTGCTAAATCCTCAAAAGGTTGGTTGTGGCATAGACGATTAGGTCATGTTGGTATGCGAAACCTTGACAAGCTTATTAAAGGAAATCATATCCTTGGAGTTAACGATGTCATATTTGATAAGGATAGACTTTGCAATGCTTGTCAGGCAGGTAAACAGGTTGGAGGAAGGCATCCCGTGAAGAACATCATGACTACAAGGAGGCCACTCGAGCTACTTCACATGGATCTCTTTGGTCCCAACTCTTACAAGAGTCTCGGTGGAAATTCTTTTGGTCTAGTTATAGTTGATGATTTTTCAAGATTTACGTGGGTGTTCTTTCTCGATGATAAATCGCAGGTCCAAAAGATCTTCAAAAACTTCGCTAGGAAGGCCCAAAATCAATTTGAAGTGAAGATCAAGAATGTTCGCAGTGACAACGGAATGGAGTTCGAGAACGCAAATGTGGACACCTTTCTTGACGAAGAAGGGATTTCACACGAGTTCTCGGCTACGTACACACCTCAACAAAACGGAGTTGTTGAGAGGAAGAACCGGATGCTCATCGAAATGGCAAGAACGATGCTTGATGAGTACAAGACGCCGAAGCACTTTTGGGCAGAAGCGGTTGAGACAGCTTGTCATGCAACAAATCGCTTGTATCTTCACAAGCTACTCGGCAAGACGGCATACGAGCTCCTCACCGGTAACAAACCCCTAGTTGGATACTTTCGAGTATTCGCCTCAAAGTGCTTCATTCTTGATAAGCATCGTTGCTCTAAATTTGCTCCTAAGTCTCATGAAGGTTTCCTACTAGGTTATGGCTCAAACTCTCACACTTACCGTGTCTACAACAATTTCACCCGACAGGTTGAAGAGACGATAGATGTGAAGTTTGATGAATCTAACGGCTCGCAAGTAGAGCAATTGCCAATTGATGTAGGTGACAAAGATCCTTCGGAAGCAATTCAAGACTTGGCTATTGGCAAGGTTCGTCCAACGGAGGTGAAGGAGAGTACCTCGTCCGTCCAAGTGGAAGCTTCAACTTCACAACAAGGTGAACCAAGAGTTCATACGGAAGCATCCACAAGCGGGACACACAAAGATGAAGAAAACGAGGAAGTGCATCAATATGAACGTCAACAACCTCCTTCTCCACCACGACAAGAGAACGACAACGCCAACAATGAAGAAGGCCAAGAAGAAGAAGAACAAGATGAAGAAGATGTTCAACGAAGACCTAAGCAAAAGCTTTTACGAGTTCGAGCAAGAATTGCTAAAGATCATCCCGTCGAGCAAATCTACAATGACATTCAAACCGGGATAATCACTCGCTCTAAAACTCGTTTAGCTAACTTTTGTGAAAACTATTCTTTCATCTCTAGCATTGAACCTATGAAGGTTGAAGAAGCATTGGAAGATCCGGATTGGATAAATGCTATGCATGAAGAGCTACATAACCTTGAGAGGAATCAAGTTTGGACATTGGTTGAGAAGCCCGACAACAACCACAATGTCATCGGTACCAAATGGGTGTTTCGCAACAAGCAAGATGAAGATGGACAAGTAGTTCGCAACAAAGCACGTCTCGTTGCCCAAGGCTACACACAAGTCGAAGGTATGGACTATGGTGAGACTTACGCCCCCGTTGCTAAACTTGAGTCCATTCAGATCTTACTTGCCTATGCTAATCATCATGATATCACCTTGTACCAAATGGACATTAAAAGTGCTTTTCTAAATGGTGAAATAGAGGAGGAAGTTTATGTTAAGCAACCTCCCGGCTTTGTCAATCCTAAGAAACCCAATCATGTTTACAAACTTCACAAAGCTCTTTATGGTCTTAAACAAGCTCCTAGAGCTTGGTATAAATGCTTGACCAAGTTTCTCATTGAAAAAGGCTTTGAAATTGGGAAAATTGATTCTACTCTTTTTACTAAAAGGGTTAATGGAGAACTATTTGTGTGCCAAATTTATGTTGATGATATCATATTTTGTTCAACTAACCCTCATTTTAGTGAAAAGTTTGGGAAGCTAATGTTGGAGAAGTTTGAGATGTCTATGATGAGTGAACTCAAATTCTTTCTTGGGTTGCAAATCAAGCAAACTAAGGAAGGTACCTTTGTTTCTCAAAGGAAGTACACCAAGGACTTATTCAAGAAGTTCAATATGCAAGAATGCAAAGGTATGTCTACACCCATGCCTACTAGTGGACATAATGACTTGACCAAAGACGGTGAACCGGTTGATCAAAAGGTTTATCGCTCTATGATCGGTTCATTGTTATATCTGAAGGAAATATGCCCTAGAGGCAATAATAAAGTTATTATTTATTTCCTCATATCATGATAAATGTTTATCATTCATGCTAGAATTGTATTATCCGGAAACATGATACATGTGTGAATACATAGACAAACATAATGTCACTAGTATGTCTCTACTTGACTAGCTCATTAATCAAAGATGGTTATGTTTCCTAACCATAGACATGTGTTGTCATTTGATTAACGAGATCACATCATTAGGAGAATGATGTGATTGACTTGACCCATTCTGTTAGCCTAGCACTTGATCGTTTAGTATGTTGCTATTGCTTTCTTCATGACTTATACAAAGTTCTTACAACTATGAGATTATGCAACTCCCGTTTACCGGAGGAACACTTTGTGTGCTACCAAACGTCACAACGTAACTGGGTGATTATAAAGGTGCTCTACAGGTGTCTCCAAAGGTACATGTTGAGTTGGCATAAATCGAGATTAGGTTTTGTCACTCCGATTGTCGGAGAGGTATCTCTGGGCCCTCTCGATAATACACACTTAAGCCTTGCAAGCATTGTAACTAATGAGTTAGTTACGAAATGATGTATTACGGAACGAGTAAAGAGACTTGCCGGTAACGAGATTGAACTAGGTATTGGATACCGACGATCGAATCTCGGGCAAGTAACATACCGATGACAAAGGGAACGACGTATGTTGTTATGCGGTTTGACCGATAAAGATCTTTGTAGAATATGTAGGAACCAATATGGACATCCAAGTTCCACTATTGGTTATTGATCGGAAACAGTTCTAGGTCATGTCTACATAGTTCTCGAACCCGTAGGGTTCGCACGCTTAACGTTACGATGACAGTTTTATTATGAGTTTATAAGTTTTGATGTACCGAAGTTTGTTTGGAGTCCCGGATGTGATCACGGACATGACGAGGAGTCTCGAAATGTTCGAGACATAAAGATTGATATATTGGACGGATATATTTGGATACAGGAAAGGTTCTGGATGAGATTGGGAATATACCGGAGCTCCGGGAGGATACCGGAACCCCCCGGTAAGTATATGGGCCTTATTGGGCCTTAGTGGAAAGGAGGGAGAAGGAGCAAAGGAGGGGGTGTGCTGCCCCCCAAGCCCAATCCGAATTGGGAAGGGGGCCGGCCCCCCCTTTCCTTCTTCCCTCCCCTCTCTTCCTTCCCTCTCCTACTCCTAATAGGGAAGGGGGGGCCAAACCTACTTGGGGTAGGATTGCCCCACTAGGGCGCGCCTCTCCCCTTGGCCGGCCCCCTCCTCCTCTCCCCCTTTATATACGGGGGAGGGGGCACCCCTAAGACACACAAGTTGATCTACGGATCGTTCCTTAGCCGTGTGCGTTGCCCCCTCCACCATATTCCACCTCGGTCATATCGTCGCGGAGTTTAGGCGAAGCCCTGCGCCGGTAGAACATCATCATCGTCACCACACCGTCGTCTTGTGGAACTAATCCCCGACGCTTTGCTGGATCGGAGCCCGGGGAACGTCATCGAGCTGAACGTGTGCTGAACACGGAGGTGCCATACATTCGGTGCTTGGATCGGTCGGATCATGAAGACGTACGACTACATCAACCGCGTTGTCATAACGCTTCCGCTTACGGTCTATGAGGGTACGTGGACAACACTCTCACCTCTCGTTGCTATCCATCACTATGATCTTGCGTGTGCGTAGGAATTTTTTTGAAATTACTATGTCCCCAACAGTGGCATAAGAGCCTAGGTTTTATGCGTTCATGTTATATGCACGAGTAGAACACAAGTGAGTTGTGGGCGATACAAGTCATACTGCTTACCAGCATGTCATACCTTGGTTCAGTGGTATAGTTGGATGAAGCGGCCCGGACCGACATTACGCGTATGCTTACGCGAGACTGGTTCTACCGACGTGCTTTGCACACAGGTGGCTGGCGGGTGCCAGTTTCTCCAACTTTAGTTGAACCGAGTGTGGCCACGCCCGGTCCTTGCGAAGGTTAAAACAGCACTAACTTGACGAACTATCGTTGTGGTTTTGATGCGTAGGTAAGAACGGTTCTTGCTCAGCCCGTAGCAGCCATGTAAAATTTGCAACAACAAAGTAGAGGACGTCTAACTTGTTTTTGCAGGGCATGTTGTGATGTGATATGGTCAAGACGTGATAAGATATAAGTTGTTGTATGAGATGATCATGTTTTGTTGAAGTTATCGACAATCGCGAAGCCCTATGGATGTCTCTTTGTTGCATAAGATGCAAGTGCAAAATAATTGCTTTACTTTATCGCTATACGATAGCAATAGTTGCAAGAGCAATAGTTCGTGAGACAACCATGTGATGACACATTGATATAGATCAAGATGATGAAGATCATGGTGTCGTGCCGGTGACGATAGAGATCATGACAGTACTTTGGAGATGGAGATCAAAGGCGCAAGATGATCATGGCCTTATCATGTCACATATTTTGATTGCATATGCTGTTTATCTATTATACATCTTATTCTTGCTTTGATTGACGGTAGCATTTTAAGATGATCTCTCACTAATTATCAAGAAGTGTTCTCCCTGAGTATGCACCGTTGCCAAAGTTAAATCGTGCCCGGACACCACGTGATGATCGAGTGTGATAAGCTCTCGTCCATCTACAACGGGTGCAAGCCAGTTTTGCACACGGAATACTCGAGTTAAACTTGACAAGCCTAGCATATGCAGATATGGCCTCGGAGCACGGAGACCGAAAAGTCGAGCGTGAATCATATAGTAGATATGATCAACATAGTGATGTTCACCATTGAAAACTACTCCATCTCACGTGATGATCGGTTATGGTTTAGTTGATTTGGATCACGTGATCACTTAGATGACTAGAGAGATGTCTGTCTAAGTGGGAGTTCTTAAGTAATATGATTAATTGAACTTAGTCCTGGTAGTATTTTGCAAATTATGTTGTAAGATCAATAGCTTGCCTTGTTGCTTTCATATGTTTATTTTCATATGTTCCTAGAGAAAAATGTATTGAAAGATGTTAGTAGCAATGATGCGGATTGGATCCGTGATCTGAGGTTTATCCTCATTGCTGCATAGAAGTATTATGTCCTTAATGCACCGCTAGGTGACAGACCTATTGCGGGAGTAGATGTAGATGTTATGAATATTTGGCTAGCTCACTATGATGACTACTTGATAGTTTAGTGCACCATGCTTAATGGCTTAGAATCGGGACTTCAAAGACGTTTTGAACGTCATGGACCATATGAGATGTTCCAGGAGTTGAAGTTAATATTTCTAGCAAATACCCGAGTTGAGAGATATGAAGTCTCCAACAAGTTCTATAGCTAAAAGATGGAGGAGAATCGCTCAACTAGTGAGCATGTGCTCAGATTGTCTGGGTACTTCAATCGCTTGAATCAACTGGGAGTTAATCTTCCAGATAAGATAGTGATTGACAGAATTTTCTAGTCATCATCACTAAGTTAGTAGAACTTTGTGATGAACTATAGTATGCAAGGGATGACGAAAACGATTCCCAAGCTCTTCGTGATGTTGAAATCAACAAAGGTAGAAATCAAGAAAGAGCATCAAGTGTTGATGATTAACAAGACCACTAGTTTCAAGAAAAAGGGCAAAGGGAAAGAAAGGGAACTTAAAGTAGAATGACAAGCAAGTTGTCACTCCCGCGAAGAAGCCCAAAGCTGGACCAAAGTCTGAAACTGAGTGATTACACTGCAAAGGAAATGGTCACTAGAAGCGGAGAATCCCTGAATATTTGGTGGATAAGAAGGATGGCAAATTGAATAAGGGTATATTTGATATCTGAGTTATTGATATGTGCCTTACTAGTGTTTATAGTAGCCCCTGAGTATTTGGTACTTGTTCGGTTGCTAAGATTAGTAACTCGAAACAGGAGTTACAGAATAAACAGAGACTAGTTGAAGGGAAAGTGACGATGAGTGTTCGAAGTAGTTCCAAGATTGATATGATCATCATCGCACACTCCCTATACTTTTTGGGATTAGTGTGAAACCTAAATAAATGTTATTTGGCGTTTGCGTTGAGCATGAATATGATTTGATCATGTTTATTGCAATACAATTATTCATTTAAAGTCAGAGAATAATTGTTGTTCTGTTTACATGAATAAGAACCTTCAAATGGTCATACACCCAATGAAAATAGTTTGTTGGATCTCGATCGTAGTGTTACACATATTCATAATATTAATGCCAAAAGATGCAAAGTTAATAATGATAGTGCAACTTATTTGTGGCACTGTCGTTTTGGTCATATCGGTGTAAAGCGCATGAAGAAACTCCATAAAGATGGATTTTCAGAATCACTTGGTTATGAATCATTTGATGCTTGCGAACCGTGTCTTTTGCGCAAGATGACTAAAACTCCGTTCTCCGGAACAATGGAACAAGCTACTGACTTATTGGAAATAATACATACCGATGTATGCGATCCAATGAGTGTTGATGCTCGTGGCAAGTATCGTTATTTTCTGACCTTCACAAGATGATTTGAGCAGGTATGGGTATATCTACTTGATGAAACATAAGTCTGAAATAGTTGAAAGGTTCAAAGAATTTCAGAGTGAAGTGGAAAAATCATCGTAACAAGAAAATAAAGTTTCTGCGATCGATCGCGAGAGCGAATATTTGAGTTACGAGTTTGGTCTTCAATTAAAACAATGTGGAATAGTTTCACAGCTCACGCCACCGAACACCACAGCGTTATGGTGTGTCGAACATCGTAACCGCACGTTATTGGATATAGTGCGATCTATGATGTCTCTTACTGATTTACCACTATTGTTTTTGGGTTATGCATTAGAGACAGCTGCATTCACGTTAAAAGGGCACCATCTAAACCCGTTGAGACGACACCATATGAATTGTGGTTTAGCAAGAAACCCAGGTTGTCGTTTCTTAAAGTTTGGGGTTGCGATGCTTATGTGAAAAAGTTTCATCCTGATAAGCTCGAACCCAAATCGAAGAAGTGCGTCTTCATAGAATACCCAAAGGAAATTGTTGGGTACACCTTCTATCACAGTTCCGAAGGCAAGATATTCATTGCTAAAAATGGATCCTTTCTAGAGAAGGAGTTTCTCTCGAAAGAAGTGAGTGGGAGGAAAGTAGAACTTGATGAGGTAACTGTACCTTCTCCCGAATTGGAAAATTGTTCATCACTGAAATCAGTTCCAGTGATTTCTACACCAATTAGTGAGGAAGCTAATGATGATGATCATGAAACTTCAGCTCAAGTTACTACTGAACCTCGAGGTCTTCCAGAGTACGGTCCGCACAGAGTGGTATGGTAATCCTGTTCGGAAGTCATGTTACTAGACCATGATGAACCTCACGAACTATGAGGAAGCAATGATGAGCCCAGATTCCGCAAAATGGCTTAAGGCCATGAAATCTGAGATGGGATCCATGTATGAGAACAAAGTGTGGACTTTGGTGGAGTTGCCCGATGATCAGCAAGCCATATTGTATAAATGGATCTTCAAGAGGAGGACAGACGTTGATAGTAGTGTTACTAACTACAAAGCTCGACTTGTCGCAAAAAGGTTTTTGACAAGTTCAAGGTGTTGACTACAATGAGATTTTCTCAACTGTAGAGATGCTTAAGTCTGTCCAAATCATGTTAGCAATTGCCAGAATTTATGAAATCTGGCAAATGGATGTCAAAACTGCATTCCTTAATGGTTTTCTCAAAGAAGAGTTGTATATGATGCAACCAGAAGGTTTTGTCAATCCTAAAGGTACTAACAAAATGTGCATGCTCCAGCGATCCATCTATGGCCTGGTGCAAGCATCTCGGAGTTGGAATATACGCTTTGATGAGTTGATCAAAGCATATAGTTTTATCTGAGACTTACGGTGAAGCTGTATTTACAAGAAAGTGAGTGGGAGCACTACAAACATTTCGATAAGTATATGTGAATGACATATTGTTGATCGGAAATAATGTAGAATTATTCGCAAAGCATAAAGGAGTGTTTGAAAGGAGTTCTTCAAAATAAAACCTCGGTAAAGCTACTTACATATTGAGCATCAAGATCTATTGAGATAGATCAAGGCGCTTGATAAGATTTTCAATGAGTACATACCTTGACAAGATTTTGAAGTAGTTCAAAATGGAGCATCAAAGAAAGAGTTTCTTGCCTGTGTTACAAGGTGTGAAATTGAGTAAGACTCAAATCTTGACCACAGCAGAAAAAGAAAGAGAATGAAAGTCATTCCTATGCTTCATCATAGGTTCTATAAAAGTATGCCATGCTATGGACCAGACCTATTGTATACTCTGCCCTGGTTTGGCAAGGGAGTACAATAGTGATCTAGGAGTAGATCACTGGACATTGGTCAAAATTATCCTTAGTGGAATAAGGATATGTTTCTAGATTATGGAGGTGACAAAAGGTTTGTCGTAAAGGGTTACGTCGATACAAGTTTTGGCACGGATCCAGATGACTCTAAGTCTCAATCTGGATACATATTGAAAGTGGGAGCAATTAGCTAAAGTAGCTCCGTGCAGAGCATTGTAGACATAGAATATTTGCAAAATACATACGGCTCTGAATGTGATAGACCCATTGACTAAACTTCTCTCGCAAGCAAAACATGATCATACCTTAGTACTTTTTGGGTGTTAATCACATAGCGATGTGAACTAGATTATTGACTCTAGTAAACCCTTTGGGTGTTGATCACATGACGATGTGAACTACGGGTGTTAGTCACATGGTGATGTGAACTATGGGTGTTAATCACATGGTGATGGGAACTAGATTATTGACTCTAGTGCAAGTGGTAGACTGAAGGAAATATGCCCTAGAGGCAATAATAAAGTTATTATTTATTTCCTCATATCATGATAAATGTTTATCATTCATGCTAGAATTGTATTATCCGGAAACATGATACATGTGTGAATACATAGACAAACATAATGTCACTAGTATGCCTCTACTTGACTAGCTCATTAATCAAAGATGGTCATGTTTCCTAACCATAGACATGTGTTGTCATTTGATTAACGAGATCACATCATTAGGAGAATGATGTGATTGACTTGACCCATTACATTAGCCTAGCACTTGATCGTTTAGTATGTTGCTATTGCTTTCTTCATGACTTATACAAAGTTCCTACAACTATGAGATTATGCAACTCTCGTTTACGGAGGAACACTTTGTGTGCTACCAAAGCGTCACAGCGAATCGGGTGATTATAAAGGTGCTCTACAGGTGTCTCCAAAGGTACATGTTGAGTTGGCATAAATCGAGATTAGGTTTTGTCACTCCGATTGTCGGAGAGGTATCTCTGGGCCCTCTCGGTAATACACATCACTTAAGCCTTGCAAGCATTGTAACTAATGAGTTAGTTACGAAATGATGTATTACGGAACAAGTAAAGAGACTTGCCGGTAACGAGATTGAACTAGGTATTGGATACCGATGATCGAATCTCGGGAAAGTAACATACCGATGACAAAGGGAACGACGTATGTTGTTATGCGGTTTGACGAACCAATATGGACATCCAGGTTCCACTATTGGTTATTGATCGGAAACAGTTCTAGCTCATGTCTACATAGTTCTCGAAGCCGTAGGGTCCGCACGCTTAACGTTACAATGACAGTTTTTTTATGAGTTTATAAGTTTTGATGTACCGAAGTTTGTTCGGAGTCCCGGATGTGATCACGGACATGACGAGGAGTCTCGAAATGGTCGATATATAAATATTGATATATTGGACGGATATATTTGGATACCGGAAAGGTTCTGGATGAGATTGGGAATATACCGGAGCTCCGGGAGGTTACCGGAACCCCCCGGTAAGTATATGGGCCTTATTGGGCCTTAGTGGAAAGGAGGGAGAAGGAGCAAAGGAGGGAGCGCACCCCCCCAAGCCCAATCCGAATTGGGAAGGGGGCCGCCCCCCCTTTCCTTCTTCCCTCCCCTCTCTTCCCTCCCTCTCCTACTCCTAATAGGAAAGGGGGGGCCAAACCTACTTGGAGTAGGATTGCCCCCCCTAGGGCGCGCCTCTCCCCTTGGCCGGCCCCCTCCTCCTCTTCCCCTTTATATACGGGGAAGGGGGGCACCCCTAAGACACACAAGTTGATCTACGGATCATTCCTTAGCCGTGTGCGGTGCCCCCTCCACCATATTCCACCTCGGTCATATCGTCGCGGAGTTTAGGCAAAGCCCTGCGCCGGTAGAACATCATCATCGTCACCACGCCGTCGTGCTGACGGTACTCATCCCCGATGCTTTGCTGGATCGGAGCCCGGGGAACGTCGTCGAGCTGAACGTGTGCTGAACACGGAGGTGCCGTACATTCGGTGCTTGGACGGTCGGATCTTGAAGACGTACGACTACATCAACCGCGTTGTCATAACGCTTCCGCTTACGGTCTACGAGGGTACGTGGACAACACTCTCCCCTCTCGTTGCTATGCATCACCATGATCTTCCGTGTGCTTAGGAATTTTTTTGAAATTACTACGTCCCCAACAATATCTATGTGCTTCACGTCCCGATATCGCTAAGTGTGTGCATGTGTGCACGATATCAAGCTGCCCCTAAAGAATGTCATCTTAAGGCCGTGAAAAGGATAGTGAGATACTTAATCCATACACCAAACTTTGGCAATTGGTATCCTAGAGGGCTTCTTTCGATCTTGTTGGCTATTCCTACTCGGACTATGCCGGAGACAAGGTTGATAGAAAGTCCACTTCGGGTACTTGTCAATTTGTTGGTAGATCTCTTGTGTCTTGGTCCTCCAAGAAACAAAACTCGGTATCATTATCCACCGCCGAAGCGGAATATATTGCCGCTGGTTCATGTTGTGCTCAATTACTTTGGATGACCCAAACTCTTAAGGATTATGGGATATACGTGAGACATGTTCCATTGCTTTGTGACAATGAAAGTGCTATTAAAATTGGTCATAATCCTGTGCAACATTCTCGAACTAAGCATATTGAAGTTCGTAATCATTTCATTCGAGATCATGTTGCTAAGGGTGGCATTGATCTTAAGCACGTTCGCACCAAAAAGCAATTAGCGGATATATTCACTAAACCTCTTGATGAGGAAGTGTTTTGCAGGATAAGAGGAGAATTGAACATCATTGATGCTTCAAACTTGGAGTAGAAACTCCATTGGATACATGCAAGACATGAGCTTATGACTAATCCTTGATACTTCTCTTATGATGAAAATCTTATGTCTTGGATATATTTGTATCTTGCATGTTATCTAACCCATGTAGGTACTTGGTGGAATAAAATTCTCTGAGATTGTAATCCACTCATATCTTGAGCAATCTCTACATCACCAAGTCTCTACACCTTGGTGGTTGAGGACAAGGAAGCACGAAACCTCTTAAATATATCCTTGGACAAATTCTGTGTTGAGCTTCACGATTGTCCTTTTTGGATACACAAGTGCTCTTCCTTACAAGAACTAACCCATGTAGGTAGATGCACTAAAATTTCAAGTGGTGCTCCAAATTCTTGATGAGCCACATCAACCTTGAGCAACCCAGACAAGTTCAACTACATGGACAACACCACCAACCAAGGTATGTCATTCCATCTTAGAGAAGCTTTACTCCAAGTCATGAGCTAAAGCAACTCAACAAGATGTGAATACATCAAGATGCTTAAACGAAAAATGGCAACCCCGTTTTGAGCTTAAACGATGAGTATGACCTATGATCAAGTGATCTCACTTGACTCCTAAGTCAATATACTGTAACATATGTGACTTTGTCGCCAACCATCTCTAGATGAAGTTCTCTTGTGTTCTTTTCTGTGTTTCTGCATTTGTCTCATGCATATTTGTTTCCCCTTTCAAAAAAACTTCATCTAGATTTCTTTCTTTTTGTTTGCTCTGCATTTTCTGCATTCCAATTCATTGCACATCTTTCAGTAAATTCCTTGCAAATCTTTGTGAGATCTTACTAGTCTAGTGAGCTGAGGTGACAAGTCTTTTCTCTGCGATGAACTCGGTTTCACTGATTTGTTATTTTCGGCCCAACTGAATCCTTTCGGTATGACCAAAGCATACCACTCGGTGCCATCGATTTCATAACAGGAAAAACAGTTTGCCATATAATTCTGTGTTTCTTCTGATCCAGCTCCACTCAATGAATCTTGTCCTCTAAAAGCATCACATTTTTATCATTGCTTTGCTCGGTGTCTCGAGGACCAAACCCATTCGACAGATTCCATAAGATCCTTCTTGGAAATTGATGTCAAAGGGGGAGAGAGGGAACATCAAAGCTTATCATTTGAAGAGAGAGAGAGAGAGAGAGAGCATCAAAGCTTATCACCTTCTTAAGGGGGAGAGAGATATAATCTCCTAAAGGGGGAGAGAGACCTTCTAGGGGGGAGAGACCCTCGAAAGAAGAAAAATATCTCCAGGGGGAGAGGATACTTAAGTAGAAAGTATTTCTCAAGGATCCCAGATGCTTCGTGTTCAAGAGGAGAGATGTCCACATGTCTTCTTGAGGGGAGAGGCATGTTCATATGTTCTGTTGTGCCTATTTGCATTAGCATGCATCAGCTCTGATCATCATTCATATCTTTCAGCTCTGTTTTCTTTCAGCTATGCTTTTCCGTTCCCTATCTTCTCCCAGTATCCCATGTTAGATTCCGGGGCAGCAAGACATCTAAGGGAAAGAGATCATTTAAATTCATTGCATATCTTTACTCTTGGGGACATGTCTAATTCAGTGTGGTACTTAGTACTCACTCTCTACATGTCATCCCAGTCTTGGTATTCTTGTGGTTTCTTCTGTTTGCTCTGGCTGGTAGATGTGTCTGTGTTGTCTAACCTTGTTTACACAGGTTCATTTCATCCTAAGACAACTCAAGACTACAAGGTAAGTATATGCATCACAATCATGTGTATGAGGAATTCTTGCTGATGTACATATTGTTTGCAAGGACTCAGGAGCATGAAGGTATTTTCTTCAACATTCTTTGCTCTGATGCATATGGCCAAGATACATGTAACACATTGCCTGCTCTATCATGTTTATGCTCTCACATACTTCTATATTCCATATTCACATGATTGCATACATGTAGGGGGAGCCTATGTTTGTTACATGTCTTTCCAAAGTTTTACTTGCTACTCTTTATATCTTTATCTAAAGCTTTGATGTATGTTGCCATCAATTACCAAAAAGGGGGAGATTGAAAGCACAAGTGCTCCCTAGGTGGTTTTGGTAATTAATGTCAACATATCTCTTGTTGGACTAACACTTTTATCTAGTATATTTCATATAAGTTCAACAATGGAGTGGCATGGACTAAAGGATGTGGGAACTCCCTCAAGATGCTAAGGACAAAGGATTGACTCAAGCTTCAAGCTCAAGACTCTTCATTTTACATTTTTAGTGGTCCAAGATCACATTGAGTCTATAGGAAAAGCGAATACTATCAAGGAGGGATGAGGTGTTGCTTAATGAGCCTCTTGCTACATGTGCTTTGTGATATGCTCCAAAACCCTCAGCTACTTTCCCACTTCCACAAATGACCTAAACCCAAAGCAAAAATCGGTTACCCCAATTCTTCCTATCCGGCGCCACCGATTCCAAAAGTCATAGCCACTGCCACAAACCCTAAGCAAATCGGTCTTACCGATAGGGATCTCGGTCTCACCGAGATGGGATTGTAATCTCTCTGTGTATGTACATTATCAAAATCGGTCTCACCGAGACTACCGAGATTACAATGCAAACTCTCTGGATAACTTATTACCAAAATCAGTCCCACCAAGTTTGAGTAATCGGTCCCACCGAGTTTGCCTGACCAACTCTCTGGAAAGCTTATTACCAAAATCGGTCTCACCGAGTTTGTGTAATCGGTCCCACCGAAATTACGTTATGCCCTAACCCTAACAATATCGGTCTTATCGAGCTGCATTTCGGTCCAACCGAAAACCCTAACGGTCACATTATTTGCTGAATCGGTCTGACCGAGTTTAACGATTAGGTCCCACCGAGTTTAGTAGATTGTGTGTAACGGTTAGATTTTGTGTGGAGGCTATATATACCCCTCCACCTCATCTTCATTCGTGGAGAGAGCCATCAGACTGAACCTACACTTCCAGCATACATTTTCTGAGAGAGAACTACCTACTCATGTGTTGAGACCAAGATATTCCATTCCTACCATATAAATATTGATCTCTAGCCTTCCCCAAGTTGCTTTCCACTCAAATCTTCTTTCCACCAGATCCAAAACCTATGTGAGAGAGTTGAGTGTTGGGGAGACTATCATTTGAAGCACAAGAGCAAGGAGTTCATCATCAACGCACCATTTGTTACCTCTTGGAGAGTGGTGTCTCCTAGATTGGCTAGGTGTCACTTGGGAGCCTCCGACAAGATTGTGGAGTTGAACCAAGGAGTTTGTAAGGGAAAGGAGATCACCTACTTCGTGAAGATCTACCGCTAGTGAGGCAAGTCCTTCGTGCGCGACGGACATGGTGGGATAGACAAGGTTGGTTCTTCGTGGACCCTTCGTGGGTGCAGCCCTCCGTGGACTCTCGCAACCGTTACCCTTCGTGGGTTGAAGTCTCCATCAATGTGGATGTATGCATAGCACCACCTATCGGAACCACGCCAAAAACATCTGTGTCTCCAATTGCATTTGAATCCTCCAAACCCTTCCCTTTACTTTCTTGCAAATTGCATGCTTTACTTTCCGCTGCTCATATACTCTTTGCATGCTTGCTTGATATGTATTGTGATTGTTAAACTTGTGCCCAAACTCCACTTAAACTTAAAGAAACTTAAAAACTGCAACTTTGGTACTTAGTGTCTAACCACCCCCCTCTAGACACCTCTTCTCAAGGTCCTACACATGTACTAGTGGGAATTTTTCATTACAGAACTTGGCTTGTATATTCCAATGATGGGCTTCCTCAAAATGACCCAGGTCTTTGTGAGCAAGCAAGTTGGATGCACACACACTTAGTTTCTTTAGTAGAGCTTTCATACACTTATAGCTCTAGTGCATCCGTTGCATGAAAATCCCTACTCTCTCACATTGATATCTATTAATGGGCATCTCCATATCCCATTGATACGCCTAGTTGATGTGAGACTATCTTCTCCCTTTTTGTCTTCTCCACAACCACCATTCTATTCCACATATAGTGCTATGTCCATGGCTCACGCTCATGTGTTGTGTGAAAGTTGAAAAAGTTTGAGAATACTAAAGTATGAAACAATTGTTTGGCTTGTCATCGGGGTTGTGCATGATTAAATACTTTGTGTGATGAACATAAAGCATAGCCAGACTATATGATTTTATAGGGATAGCTTTCTTTAGCCATGTTATTTTGAGAAGACATGATTGCTTTGTTAGTATGCTTGAAGTATTACTATTTTTATGTTAATATGAACTTTTATCTTGAATTATTTGGATCTGAACATTCATGCCACAATAAATAAAATTACATTAATAAATATGCTAGGTAGCATTCCTCATCAAAAATTCTATTTTTATCATTTACCTACTCGAGGACAACCATGAATTAAGCTTGGCTATGCTTGATATGTCTCCAACATATCTATAATTTTTGATTGTTCCATGCTATTATATTACCCATTTTGGATGTTTATGGGCTTTACTTTACACTTTTATATCATTTTTGGGACTAACTTACTACCGGAGGCCCAGCCAAAATTGCTGTTTTTTTGCCTATTTCAGTGTTTCGAAGAAAAGGAATATCAAATGGAGTCCAGACGGAATGAAACCTTCGGGAGCGATCTTTTTGGAACAAACGCAATCCAGGATACTTGGAGTGGACGTCAAGAAGCAGCCGAGGCGGCCACGAGGATGCCTGACGCGCCCTAGGGGGGTGGGCGCGCCCCCCACCCTCGTGGCTCCCCAGACCGACTTCCTTCGCCTATATATATTTACGTACCCCGAAAACATCCAGGAGCACCACGAAAACCTACTTCCACTATCGCAACCTTCTGTATCCACGAGATCCCATCTTGGAGCCTTCGTCGGCGCTCCGCCGGAGGGGGAATCGACCACAGAGGGCTTCTACATCAACACCATAGCCTCTCCGGTGAGTTGTGAGTAGTTTACCACAGACCTTCGGGTCCATAGTTATTAGCTAGATGGCTTCTTCTCTCTCTTTGAATCTCAATACAATGTTCTCCTCGATCTTCTTGGAGATCTATTCGATGTAACTCTCTTTGCGGTGTGTTTGTCGAGATCCGATGAATTGTGGGTTTATGATCAAGTTTATCTATGAGAAATATTTGAATCTCCTCCGAATTCTTTTATGTATGATTGGTTATGTTTGCAAGTCTCTTCGAATTATCAGTTTAGTTTGGCCTACTAGATTGATCTTTCTTGCGATGGGAGAAGTGCTTACCTTTGGGTTCAATCTTGCGGTGTCCTTTCCGAGTGACAGCATGGGCAGGAAGGCACATATTTTAATGTCGCCATCGAGGATAAAAAGATGGGATTTATATCATATTGTTTGAGTTTATCCCTCTACATCATGTCATCCTGCCTAATGCGTTACTTTGTTCTTATGAACTTAATACTCTAGATGCATGCTGGATAGCGGTCGATGTGTGGAGTAATAGTAGCAGGCAGAAGTCGGTCTACTTTTCGCAGACGTGATGCCTATATACATGATCGTGCCTACATATTCTCATAACTATGCACTTTTCTATCAATTTCTCGACAGTAATTTGTTCGCCCACCGTAATATTTATGCTATCTTGGGAGAAGCCAATAGTGAAACCTATGGCCCCCGGGAATATCTTCTATCTTATAAGTTTCCAATCTACTTTATTTTGCAATCTTTACTTTCCATTCTATATCATAAAAATACCAAAAATATTTATCTTATCTTATTATCTCTATCAGATCTCAATTTCGCAAGTTACCATGAAGGATTGATAACCCTTTTATCGCGTTGGTTGCGAGGTTCTTTTTTGTTTGTGTAGGTACGAGGGACTTGTGAGGAGCCTCCTACTAGATTGATACCTTGGTTCTCAAAAACTAAGGGAAATACTTACGCTACTTTGTTGCATCACTCTTTCCTCGTCAAGGGAAAACCAGCGCAGTGCTCAAGAGGTAGCAACTGCGTATTCGGATTTGTCACGTTTTTCTGAGCAACTTTCATGTAGAAAACATTTTCATCCGAGTTACGGATTATTTTCTACGAATTTCTAAGTTTTAGCAATATTCAGAAATCATTATTAATTCAAAAATTAAACAGTGAGATACTTTTTATACACGGTTTTAGCTAGCATATTAGAATGACAGGTGGGGTCCAGTGGCTGACTCGGCATACACAGTCAAAGGTTGACCTGGTCAAAGTGTGAATAATGGCTGTGGGGCCTACTTGTCAATGACTTATGGGTTGATAAATTATTTAAACAAGTTTAATTAGTGGTGGAGGGGTCCCACATGTCATAGGAGGTTAGTTAGTCCATTAGTGCTAAAATAAACTAATTGGGTCGGCCATATGTGCAATGGCACAAGCCGTTCTCACGGTTGTGCACACAAATGCACACATAACACGTGACCATGTTTGGACGGGGCAAGCTCTCTGGTGCAGTTCAGGTTTCATCAGTTATTTCTTCAGCAAAAAACTTCGCAGCTACGCACGCCGGACTACCGGAGCGACCAGCAAACAGCAGCGGCAGCATCGGCTAGGCACGGCACGGCGCTAGAAGCAGAAGTAGTACAGAGTAGCAGCGGCAGAGGCTGGCGAGCAGCAACAACAAAGCAAGCAGCAGCGACAGCACAAGCAGCAAGCAGCGGCAGTCGCATGAGCAGCAGCAGCACAGGGGAACAGTAGCGGCAGAGCAGCAGCCGCGGCAAGCAGTAGCGGCCGCAGCAGACGCGACGAGGAGCTGGCGAGGGCACGCGAGGAAGGCAGCAGGGGAGTGGTCGGGGCGAGGCGGGCGCGCACACGGACGGCGCGGGAGCGAGGCTCATGGCGCGGCGACGGTGGTGCTCGAAATCGGCGCTCCGGCGCCCATTTGACGCGTGGTCGGTGGGGATCGGACACGGGCAGCGCCGTGCGTCGACCGGTGCTAGTGGCCGCAGCAGGGGAGGTCGGAGTCGGGTTCGGAGTCGACAACGACGGAGGCCGGAGCGGGAGCTGGACGAGCCTGTCGCTATTGTGGGAGAGCGAGCGAGCCAGTGGGCTCGTTGGACTCGTACGAGACCCAGGAGCACGGTGCATGGCTTGAGCGCGAGCGATGCGTGCGGTGGCTACGACGGCGATGCTAGCGACGGCGAGGAGCTCGGCATTGATGGTGTCGGCGGCTACGGGCAGGGAAACAAAGGGGAACAGATGGTTTATGACCGCACGCTCACCGTGGAGCTCAAGAAAGGCTCGTCGAGGTCACGGAGCAGCAGAGGGCGCCGGAATCGAGGGTGGCGCCGCGGTGGCCGGAGGTGGAAGAAGATCTTCCGCTCGACTAGGCGCGTTCGGGCTTGATACGTGGACATAGACGAAGTAGTGGATGACGATGGAGAAGATGGACGAGGTCTCAGGCGTCGGGGAGCTCGGTGGGCACGAGGACGAGGTCGGCCATGGCGATGGCGGCGCGGGCTTCTTCCAGAACGACGAGAGAAGATGGACGAGGTCTTAGTAGATATAGGAGGGGGCGCGGTGGATGGGCGCCACGGCATCGCCCTTGGCCGTGGCGGCCATCGCCGGCATCCACGCCTCCCTGTGAACAGGGAGGGGTGCAGGGGGGACAGGCTGGGCAGGCCTTTAGTTAGGTGGGCCAACGAGCCCAGTACCTTAGGTCTCCTCCTCCTTTTCTTTTCTTTCATAATTTTCTTTTATAGTTTCTGTTTTAATTTCTTTCCCAATAGCAAATGACTTTTAAGAAAAATGAGACTTGTCCCAAAATTCTAGATGCAATTATTTACAATGCCACAAAAAGTTTGGACTTTATTTAAAGTAGTTTGCTATTCCAGAAGTTATATAAGGCATTTATAATATTGTTTAAGCCACAGTTCTAACTACTTTTGAGCACTTAATCATTTTATAAAACTTTGGTTTCTTCACTAATAATACTCGTGATTTATTTGCCACAGTTCGCACATTTTAGTTTTGACATTTGGAAATTTTTATTTTTGACTTTGTTTTAAATTTGAATTTGAACCGATTTTGGATCAACGAGTCTAACAACAGTAATCATGGTGACGTGGCTTCATTAGCAGAGGATTACTGTAGCATAATTATCCGGGCATCACATGAGTGTTGAGGCTCGCGGCGGGTATCGTTATTTTCTAACCTTCACAGATGATTTAAGCAGATATGTGTATATCTACTTGATGAAACACAAGTCTGAAACATTTGAAAAGTTCAAAGAATTTCAGAGTGAAGTAGAGATTTATCGTAACAAGAAAATAAAGTTTCTATGATCTGATCGCGGAGGCGAATATTTGAGTTACGAGTTTGATCTTCATTTAACACAATGTGGAATAGTTTCTCAACTCACGCTACCTGGAACACCACAGCGTAATGGTGTGTCTGAACGTCGTAACCGTACTTTATTAGTTATGGTGCAATCTATGATGTCTTTTACCGATTTACCACTATCATTTTGGGTTATGCATTAGAGACAGCTGCATTCATGTTAAATAGGGCGCCGTCTAAATCCATTGAGATGACATAGTATGAACTATGGTTTGGCAAAAAACCTAAACTGTCGTTGCTTAAAGTTTGCGGTTGCGATGCTTATGTGAAAAAGCTTCAACCTGATAAGCTCCAACCCAAATCAGAGAAGTGCGTCTTCATAGGATACCCAAAAGAAACTATTGGGTACACCTTCTATCACAGATCCAAAGACAAGATCTTTGTTGCTAAGAATGGATCCTTTCTAGAGAAGGAGTTTCTCTCGAAAGAAGTGAGTAGGAGGAAGGTAGAACTTGATGAGGTAATTGTACCTTCTCTCGAATTGGAGAATAGCTCATAACAAAAAATCATTCCCGTGATGCCTACACCAACTAGTGTGGAAGCTAATGATAATAATCCTGAAACTTCGGATCAAGTTACTACCGAACCTCGTAGGTAAACCAGAGCATGTTCCGCACCAGAGTGGTACAGTAATCCTATTCTTGAAGTCATGTTACTAGACCATGATGAACCTACGAACTATGTGGAAGCGATGATGAGCCCAGATTCCGCAAAATGGCTAGAGGCCATGAAATCTAAGATAGGATCCATGTATGAGAACAAAGTGTGGAGTTTGGTGGACTTGCCCGATGATCGGCGAGCCATAGAGAATAAATGGATCTTCAAGAAGAATACTGACGCTGATGGTAATGTTAATGTCTACAAAGTTCGACTTGCCGCAAAAGGTTTTTGACAAGTTCAAGGAGTTGACTACGATGAGACTTTCTCACCCCTAGCGATGCTTAAGTGTGTCTGAATCATGTTAGCAATTGCCGCATTTTATGATTATGAAATCTGGCAAATGGACGTCGAAACTGCATTCCTCAATGGATTTCTTAAAGAAGAGTTGTATATGATGCAACCAGAAGGTTTTATCGATCCTAAAGGTGCTAACAAAGTGTGCAAGCTCCAGCGATCCATCTATGGACTAGTGCAAGCATCTTGGAGTTGGAATATACGCTTTGATGATGTGATCAAAGCATATGGTTTTATACAGACTTTCGGAGAAGCCTGTATTTATAAGAAAGTGAGTGTGAGCTCTGTAGCATTTCTGATATTATATGTGGATGACATATTGTTGATCGAAAATGATATAGAATTTCTGGATAGCATAAACGAATACTTGAATAAGAATTTTTCAATGAAAGACCTCGGAGAAGCTGCTTATATATTGGGCATCAAGATCTATAGAGATAGATCAAGACGCCTAATAGGACTTTCAAAAAGTACATACCTTGATAAAGTTTTGAAGAAGTTCAAAATGGATCAGTCAAAGAAAGGGTTCTCGCCTGTGTCACAAGGTGTGAAGTTGAGTCAGGCTCAATGCCCGACCACTGCAGAAGATAGAGAAAATGAAAGTGATTCCCTATGTCTCAGCCATAGGTTCTATCATGTACGCAATGCTGTGTACCAGACCTTATGTGTGCCTTGTTATAAGTCTAGCAGGGAGGTACCGAAAAGTAATCCAGGAGTGGATCACTGGACAGCGGTCAAGAACATCCTAAAGTACTTGAAAAGGATCAAGGATATGTTTCTCTTTTATGGAGGTGACAAAGAGCTCGTCGTAAATGGTTACGTCGATGCTAGCTTTGACACTGATTCGGATGACTCTAAGTCACAAACCGGATACATATTTTGTTGAATGGTGGAGATGTTAGTTGGTGAAGTTCCAAGCAGAGCGTCGTGGCGGGATCTACGTGTGAAGTGGAGTACATAGCTGCTTCGGAAGCAGCTAATGAACAAGTCTGGATGAAGGAGTTCATATCCGATCTAGGTGTAATACCTAGTGCATCGGGTCCAATGAAAATCTTTTGTGACAACACTGGGACAATTGCCTTGGCGAAGGAATCCAAGTTTCAGAAAAGAACCAAACACATCAAGAGACGCTTCGACTCCATCCACGATCAAGTCAAGGAGGGAGACAGAGATTTGCAAAATACATACGGATCTGAACGTAGCAGACCCGTTGACTAAGCCTCTTCCACGAGCAAAACATGATCAGCACCAAGACTTCATGGGTGTTAGAATCATTACTATGTAATCTAGATTATAGACTCTAGTGCAAGTGGGAGACTGAAGGAAATATGCCCTAGAGGCAATAATAAAGTTTTTGTTTTATATTTCCTTATATCATGATAAATGTTTATTATTCATGCTAGAATTGTATTAATCAGAATCTTGATACATGTGTGGGTACATAGACAAAACACTGTGTCCCTAGTAAGCCTCTACTAGACTAGCTTGTTAATCAAAGATGGCTAAGTTTCCTAACTGATGAGGGTACAGACCCAGGGTAGGGTCATAGGCCTCACCTATACGCCCTACCCAAGATCACTACCCTAGAAGATAAGAAGTCCAAGAGGCAACAAAGAACCCCTAGTCAAAGGTGTCGAGTGCAATCCACTCAACAAATCATATCACTCGGGTACCCCTCCTACCTGTTGTCACTCGACCTACTGAAGACCAGGAGTCACTCAACACTGCAACGGTCAGACATTCACTCCGTAGTCTTTAAGGTCATTAATAGCACTTATGGCTGGCGTTATCAGTAACACCCCTACTTTATGTACATTAAGCCCCTTGTAATGGAGGATGGCTAGGGTCCTGGCGCACTCTATATAAGCCACCCCCTCCTCTGGGACAAGGGTTCGCACCCCCTGTAACACAAGACACATATAATCCAGTCGACCGCCTCCGGGCACCAAGACGTAGGGCTATTACTTCCTCTGCGAAGGGCCAGAACTCGTAAATCTTGTGTGTACACGTTCACCATAGCTGAGATCTTGCCTCTCCATACCTACCCCCCTTTCTACTGTCAGTCTTAGGACCACGACAGTTGGCGCCCACCTTGGGGCTGGTGTCTTAGCGACTTGTTGGTGAAGTTGCAATTTTTTTGATCCCCGTCATCATGATTTCCGGCGGTGGATTGGCTGAGGGCCGCGAGATCCGTCTCGGTGCGCTCGTTTTCATCGCCGATGACTCCGCCTGGCTTCATGAAGCTCCCATTGACGTCGAGGCGCTCCCCGTCCGAGGGGCGACGCACTTTCGCGCGTGCGTACGCGACGTCCTTCTCCGACAACCGTCGACCCAGTATCGGTCGGCTCTGATGATGTCTTCTCTCCCCGCTGTTCGCCGCCACAAGTGATCCGGCCGGTCGTGGCTTAAGCATGGGGTGAAACACGCGGTGGCTCGACATTCGGCCACCCATCAAGTCGCGAATCGAGACCGGCAAAACTCTCCACGGCCTGTTCGACCTGTCGACTGGCTCCGTTGAGACCGCATCCGAGTGCGATAGCAGTGACCCTGCGGCTAAAGTCTTGATGGTCGACGGATCACGTAGTTCGCCTGGTTTCCGCCATGAAGACGGCGGGGATGGTGGCGGTGATCCGTCACACGTCCACGAGGAGTACCATCCCGAACCCCTCTATTCGCAGCAGAGGGAAGAACTTCGTCGCCGCAACATGGATGCACTCCACACGCCCATCGTTGGAGAAACCCCAAGGCTCGGGCCTTGGAAGAGGTGCAACAGCTAATTTGGTGAACACGATCATTGCAGAACCTCCGGTAGCGACTCGGCGGCGTGCTCGGGGCGGATCCACGATTCGATCGACGATGATTTTTCCACCTCCACCTAAGGTATACCGCACTCTGATGCAAAATCTCACAGCTGCGGCCCGAATAGCAGAGTCAATTCAACCTTCCCAGTCAGACGCTGGCAGAGGTTTGATGCAAATCTGGGCCTTACTTCGGGCAGTAGGAGAACAGAACACAACAATGTCTCAGTCGCGGAATAGGATTCATAGCAGATCCGTGGTAGCGGATACTGTTCAGTCAGCCCACAGCCCAAGATCGCCCCTGCGGCGTGAAGGCCGTGGGCAGTATGATCACCGACTCGACCGCGACAATCATCGTCGAGTGCCCACACCTCCTTAGAGGAGTGCATCATATGTGGCTCGGCAGTATGATGATAGACACCTTCAAAGTGGCGAGCGCAGAGCACCAGTCGACCCAAGAGAGCGAGGCTTTGATGCAAGATCTATTCTCGTTCAAGGTCAGTCGACCGGAGGCCGAGCACTGAGGAAGACCTTGGCGAGGTCGCTGACCGGGCAGCAGAGTTCATGTTTCGGGTCCAGAGTGTTTCAGCAGAGCCATCAGGGCTGCAGTGATTCCTCCCAACTTCAGGTTGGTGACTGGAGTCAGCAAGTTCACTAGAGAGTCCAAGTCTGAAACTTGGCTTGAGGATTACCGAGTGGCTGTGCAGATTGGTGGCGGCCATGATGAAGTGGCAATGAAGCATCTTCCTCTGTTGTTGGAAGGGTCAGCCAGAGCATGGTTGACTCAGTTATCCCCAGGCAGTATATTCAGTTGGGAAGAGCTTGCTCGAGTGTTCGTCAGGACTTTTGAGGGCACTTGCAAGCGACCAGCAGGGTTAACATAATTGCAGCATTGCATACAGAAACCGAGTGAAACTCTAAGAGATTACATTCAGAGGTGGACCACCTTGCATCACACAGTGGAAAATGTATCTGAGCACCAAGCAGTGTGTGCCTTCAAGGAAGGCATTAAGTACTGAGAGCTAGTCTTGAAATTCGGTCGGATTGGGGATATGACCCTGTCTCGGATGATGGAAATAGCCACCTGATATGCTAACGGAGAAGAAGAGGATCGACTCTGGAGTGGCAAGGGTAAACCAGTCGGCCAGGACGCCGTTGGAGGTAATCGGAAACAGAAACAAAAGGCTAAACCTGCAGCGCCTGGTGAAATTGTAGCAGTAGTGCAAGGAAAGTTTAAAGGAAAATCTAAGGGGCCCTGGGCCCCTAAGAAGGTAAAATATCAAGCGGGAATGATGTGTTGGATTTACCATGTCACATTCATACGAAGAAGGATGAAGAGGAAGACGATGGTTATCGCCAAGTCAATTCCACCCTGATGATTTTTGCTGATGTTGAGAGCAAGAGTTAGTTGAAAGTTATCAACAGAGAAGTGAATATGGTTGCTCCGGCGACGGTAACCGCATACCTGAAATTGTCACAAACAACCATCACATTCGACCAGTCTAATCACCCCATGCGTATAGCTACTCCTGGGAGGCAAGTGTTGGTGGTCGACCCCGTCGAAGGCACTCGACTGACCAAAGTGCTAATGGATGGTGGTAGCGGCCTGAATATCCTTTATGCTGAGACCTTGAAGGGGATGGGCATTCCGATGTCCAAGCTTAGTGAAAGCAATATGAGCTTGCATGGCATCATCCCCAGAAAGAAAGCCGAATCACTCGGCCAGATCGCCCTTCACATGGTTTTCGGTGATTCCAAGAATTACCGCAAGGAAAAGTTGACATTTGAAGTTAGTGGATTTCTAGAGTGCCTATCATGCTATTCTGGGTAGGCCTGCTTATGCACGTTTTATGGTTCGACCATGTTATGTGTATCTCAAGCTGAAGATGCCTGGCCCCAGAGGAGTGATCACGGTCACTAGTAATCGACAGAAGGCAGAAGAATGCTTCTAGAAGAGTTCTAAAATTGCCGATGCACAAATGGCGGCAGTTGAATTCCAAGAGTATCAGAAGAATGCAGACCCGAGTGATTTGCTCTGAGCAGAAAAGCCTGCCACCGATTCTGCATTTCACTCGTCTGGAGAAACGAAGCCTATTCATATCCACCCGACCGATCCCAATGCAGCACCGACTCATATCTCAACGACACTCGACAACAAATAGGAAGAAGCGCTGATCCAGTTCCTCCGTAAGAACTGGGACATCTTTGCATGGAAACCTTCTGACATGCCGGGTGTACCCAGATAATGTGTCGATCCAAAGGTAAAACCTGTCAAAGAGCATCTTTGGTGGTCCGCTGTGCAGAAGAGAAAAGCAATTGGCGAAGAAGTGGCTCGGCTCCTAGAAGCAGAGTTCATCCGAGAGATCTACCACTCCGAGTGGCTTGCCAATGTGGTCATGGTCCCTAAGAAGGACGATTCACTTCGTATGTGCATCGATTTCAAGCATATCAATCGGGCCTACCCAAAAGATCATTTCCCTCTCCCCGCATCGATCAGTTAGCCATTGCGGGGTGTGGCGCTGTCTTTTCTAGATGCATATTCCGGGTATCATCAGATCCGACTGTATGGTCCCGATGAAATAAAAACATCTTTCATCACCCCATTCGGGTGCTTTTGTTATGTCACTATGCCATTTGGTCTCAAAAATGCTAGCGCCACATTCATGAGGATGATTCAGAAGTGCCTGCTCAGTCAAATCAGTCGGAATGTGGAAGCATACATGGATGACATTGTGGTCAAGTCGCGTAAAGGTTCCGACCTGCTGACCGACCTCGCAGAAACCTTTGCCAACCTGAGAAGGTATGATATCAAGCTTAATCGATCGAAGTGCACATTTGGAGTCCCAGGTGGAAAACTACTCGGTTTCCTCATTTCCGAATGGGGGATCGATGCAAACCCAGAGAAAGTCGACACTATCCTCCGAATGAAACGCCCTGTGCGTGTGCATGACGTTCAGAAGCTTACCGGTTGTTTGGCCGCCTTGAGTCGATTCATTTCTCGTCTCGGTGAAAAGGCCTTGCCTCTTTACCGATTGATGAAGAAATCTGATAAGTTTGAGTGGACCGATGAAGCTGACGCAGCGTTTGCAGAGCTCAAAGCCCTACTTTCCACCCAGCCGGTGCTTGCTGCGCCAATCAGCAAGGAGCCTTTACCGCTTTACATTGCAACCACTAGACAAGTTGTCAGTACAGTACTTACGTTCAAACGGGAAGAAGAAGGAAAAACCTATAAAGTTCAGCGCCCAATGTACTATATTTCTGAAGAATTAACTCCATCCAAGCAGAGATATCTGCATTATCAGAAGCTTGTTTATGGAATTTACATGACCATGAAGAAGGTTGCACATTATTTCTCTGATCACTCCATTACAGTCGTCAGCGATGCACCATTATCTGAAATTCTGAATAACAGAGATGCAACTGGTCGAGTGGCAAAATGGTCGATTGAACTCCTTCCATTGGATACCAAGTTTGAGGCAAAGAAAGCTATCAAGTCCCAAGAAATTGCAGACTTCCTCACCGAGTCGATTGAGCAGCAACTTCCGACTCAAGTTCACTTAGAGCATTAGACCATGTTCTTTGATGGCTCCAAGATGCTGAATGGTTCCGGTGCTGGGGTAGTATTGGTATCCCCCCACGGAGACAAGCTCAGCTATGTTCTCCAGATTCATTTTGATTCCTCCAACAATGAAGGTGAATATGAAGCACTTTTATACAGGTTGCGTATGGCCATTTCACTCGGCGTCCGTCGCCTCAAGTTTGGTGGTCTACGGCGACTCAGATTTGGTGGTTAATCAAGTAATGAAAGAGTGGGATGTCAGGAGCCCGGCTATGACTGGTTATTGTAATGCAGTGAGAAGTTGGAAAAGAAGTTTGAAGGGTTGGAGCTTCACCATATACCCCGACTGAAAAATCAAGCTGCAGATGAATTGGCAAAGATAGGATCCAAGAGAGAGACCATTCCTAGCAATGTGTTTTTGGAACATATTCACTCGCATTCAGTTCAGGAAGATCCTTTCACTGAAGAGCCCCCACAGCCTAAGAGTGCCATAGATCCGACTAAAGTCGAAGTCCCAGCCGTGGTCGACTTGGTCATGGAGGTTTTGGTTGTCACTCCCGACTGGACAGTGCCATACATTGCGTACATTCTTAGGAAAGAACTTCCAGAGGATGAAGAAGAGGCTCGACATATCGTTCGTCGATCCAAAGCCTTTACTGTGATAAGAGGGCAGTTGTTCAGAGAAAGTGTAACTGGAGTTAGCCAGAAATGCATCACGCCAGAAGAAGGCCGAATGATCCTCAATGATATTTACTCGGGGACCTATGGTCACCATGCGTCCTCCCGGACCATCGTGGCCAAAGCATACAGAGCCGGATATTACTGGCCTCATGCCAACGAGATGGCAAAAGAAATAGTAGACAAATGTGAAGGCTGCCAGTTCTACTCCAACATGTCCCATAAACCCACGTCAGCTCTGAAGACTATTCCACTCGTCTGGCCTTTTGCTGTCTGGGGATTAGATATGGTCGGACCTCAGAGGACTGGCAGAAGTGGCTTTACTCATGTGCTCGTAGCAGTCGACAAGTTCACCAAATGGATTGAGGCCAAGCCCATCAAAAACCTTGAAGCAAGTACAACTGTTAGCTTCATCAAAGAATTAACATTTAGATATGGTGTTCCACACAGCATCATCACTGATAATGGGTCGAACTTCGATTTTGACAAGTTCAGGGCCTTTTGTGCTTCCCAAGGTGTCGGTGTACTAAAGTAGGGGTACCTTAGTACCCCGAACTTGTGCATGGGCGGTCGTAGCACCCCGCGGCAAGGCTTGCCGGACGCACGCCAAGGCCCTCCGTCATTTCCTATTACTACCATTCAAGAACAAAGTATTGACCAAGAAAACAAAGGCCCCGGCAAGAGGAGCTTGCCGGGAAGGCCAACCGAGGCATTTCCAGAAGACTTGCCGCGGCGCCCCGCGCGTCCCGCAAGGCCCGATGGCCGGCAAGCTTGCCGGCACGGCAGGAGAAGGGCCGCGGCAAGGCGGCCACCCAAAATCCGGCGCATCCAGCGGCGTGTCACCCCAGGGCCATCCCAGGGGCACATGGCGAGGCGTTGCGCAGCCATGCGGAGCAAGGTGGCAAGCGGAGCTGACAGAGACGCCATCGTGGCAACCGGTGGCTCACCTAACGGTCGTTTCTTTGCACTATTGGGGCGACCGGACGGGCATTAAATGCCCTTGTCCCCTGTCGTCTGAGTTAGGTAGGGGGACACTGTTGGTCACTATTGTACCAACCTGCGCTTTTACCTTTCTACCCCCTCTTCCTACACTTCCACCTGTGGATGCCCCCTTCAGACTATAAAAGGGAGGCCCATGCGCACGTAGAAGGGGTTCGGTCCATTCGACACACGCAACACCACCATACGCTCGCACGCTCGAGCAAGATCAAATACAAGCACCAAAGCAGCAGTAGGGGTTTTATCTCTCCGGAGAGCCCCGAAGCTGGGTAAAAATTGCCCATCTCCCCCGCGCGCCCGACCTCGATCTGCTCTGCGCACGCCCTCCGCTCCCTTGCTGGACTAGAAGGGGCCCCCGTGCCCCATAGGTGCTCGAGGCCACAGAGAGCCGCCCCGACACAAGGCACTAGGGTCGACTATGCTTCAGTCGCCCACCCTCAGTCGAATGGACAAGCTGAAAGAGCAAATGGATTGATTCTCAAAGGACTGAAATCCCGATTGATGTGTGACATCAAGCATGCAGCACGTGCCTGGGTTGATGAACTTCCATCAGTACTTCGGGGATTGGGGACGACTCCAAATTGGTCTACTGGCTGATCTCCATTCTTCCTAGTCTACGAAGCTGAAGCTGTACTCCCGAGTGATTTGCTTCACAATAAACCTCGAGTCGAACTTTTCTCAGAAGAGGAAGCAAAATAGGCTCGACAAGTTGCAGTTGACCTCCTGGAAGAGGAAAGAGAGATGGCCCTGATCCGGTCGACCATTTATCAGCAAGACCTTCGTCGATTCCACGCTAGAAATGTGAGGGGTCGGGCATTTCAAGAGGGAGACTTGGTTCTTCGGGTGGACCAGCAAAAACCACACAAGCTCGCTCCTTCTTGGGAAGGCCCCTTCATCGTCACCAAAGTGCTCCACAACGGATCAAACCGCCTTTACAACGTTGAGCAAAATAAAGACGAGCCACGCGCTTGGAATGCGGAGCTGCTCCGCCCCTTTTACACTTAAGCATTCACACTGATAAGATGCAATAAGAGATACTTTCTAGTTTGATTATAAAAGATTTTATAGTCTCCTGAATGATTGTTGTCTCTTTTTTACATGTCCTAAATCCCCCAGTGGGTGCCATAGCTGTGAATCCGCTTCGCCTAACGCAGAAAAATCCTTTCCGAGTGCTGAGCAAGCCTCCCACTCGGGTGCTTAGCCGCAAATCCGTTTCGCGTAAGTTTAAAAGAAAATCCTTCCGAGTGGTGAGCAAGTTTCCCACTCGGGGTCTTAGCTGCGAATCCGTTTCACCTAAGTTTACAAGAAAATCCTACCGAGTGGTGACCAAACCTCCCACTCGGGGGCTTAGCTGCAGTCCAGTACTTGCCTAAGTTTGAAAAGGTCTACCGAGTGGTGAGCGATCCTCCCACTCGGGGGCTTAGCTGCAGTCCATTACTCGCCTAAGTTTGAAAAATCCTACCGAGTGGTGAGCGATCCTCTCACTCGGGGGCTTAGCTGTAGTCCAATACTCGCCTAAGTTTGAAAAATCCTACCGAGTGGGGAGCGATCCTCCCACTCGGGGGCTTAACTGCAGTCCAGTACTTGCCTAAGTTTGAAAAATCCTACCGTGTGGTGATCAAACCTCCCATTCGGGGGCTTAGCTGTAGTCCAGTACTCGCCTAAGTTTGAAAAATTCTACCGAGTGGTGAGCGATCCTCCCACTCGGGGGCTTAGCTACAGTCTAGTACTCTCCTAAGATGGAAAAATCCTACCGAGTGGTGAGCGATCCTCTCACTCGGGGCTTAGCTGCAGTCCAGTACTCGCCTAAGCTTGAAAAATCCTACCGAGTGGTGAGCGATCCTCCCACTCGGGGGCTTAGCTGCACTCCAGTACTCGCCTAAGCTCGAAGAATCCTACCGAGTGGTGAGCAAACCTCCCACTCGGGGGCTTAGCTGCAGTCCAGTACTCGCCTAAGCTTGAAAAATCCTACCGAGTGGTGAGCGATCCTCTCACTCGGGGGCTTAGCTACAGTCCAGTACTCGCCTAAGTTTGAAAAATCCTACCAAGTGGGGAGCGGTCCTCCCACTCGGGGGCTTAGTTACAATCTAGTACTCGCCTAAGTTTGAAAAATCCTACTGACTGGTGATCAAACCTCCTACTCGGGGGCTTAGCTGCAGTCCAGTACTCACCTAAGTTTGAAAAATTCTACCGAGTGGTGAGCGATCCTCCCACTCGGGGGCTTAGCTGTAGTCCAGTACTCGCCTAAGTTTGAAAAATCCTACCGAGTGGTGAGAGATCCTCTCACTCGGGGGCTTAGCTTCACTCCAGTACTCGCCTAAGTTTGAAAAATCCTACCGAGTGGGGAGCGATCCTCTCACTCGGGGGCTTAGCTGTAGTACAATACTCGCCTAAGTTTGAAAAATCCTACCGAGTGGTGAGCAAACCTCCCACTCGAGGGCTTAGTTGCAGTCCAGTACTCACCTAAGTTTGAAAAATCCTACCGAGTGGTGAGCAAACCTCCCTCTCGGGGGCTTAGCTGCAGTCCAGTACTCGCCTAAGTTTGAAATTTTTTACCGAGTGGTGAGCGATCCTCTCACTCGGGGGCTTAGCTGCAGTCCAGTACTCGCCTTAGTTTGAGGGCTTAGCTATAGTCCAGTACTCGCCTAAGTTTGAAAAATCCTACCGAGTGGTGAGTGATCCTCCCACTCGGGGGGCTTAGCTGCAGTCGAGTACTCGCCTAAGCTTAAAAAATCCTACCGAGTGGTGCAGGTCGACCACGACCCCCTCCCTGGGGCTACACCGTCAAGAAGAAGGACGAGATTGTGCGTGTTGCAAAGGCGAACCGCTTTCAGGAACGTCAAGACCATTGCTGAGTGCCTCGCTGATGAGCTGATCAATGCTGCCAAAGGCTCATCCAACAGCTGGTGCCAAGGCGAGATGCTTTCAGGAACATCAAGACCATTGCTGAGTGCCTGGCTGATGAGCTGATCAATGCTGCCAAAGGCTCATCCAACAGCTGGTGCCAAGGCGAGCTGCTTTCAGGAACGTCAAGACCATTGTTGAGTGCCTCACTGATGAGCTCATCAATGCTGCCAAAGGCTCATCCAACAGCTGGTGCCAAGGTGAGCTACTTTCGAAAACGTCATGACCATTGCTGAGTGGCTCGCAGATGAGCTAATCAATGCTGCTCAGGGCTTGTCCAATAGGTCGACTGTGGCCTCTTCCTCAGAAGCTGCATCAAAAGTACAAGAACCAATCCGAGTGAAGAACGAGTTCCACTCAGGGACAAACACAACATATTCAAAGATAAACCAAGTTTAGATAAATCCAAAGGTTCCAAACCGCGGATTAAAGTGCTCGGGCATCAGGCCCGAAGGAGTTTCAACGATTACAAAATCACTCGGCATTCCGAGGCAAATAAAGGTGAAGCATAATGTATTTTCGATCACTCGTCAGGAGAAGGGCTGGCTGGATCACAGAAGCTTTCAAGGTTAATGTTGTCTGCAATACGAGTGGCATCCTCAAGGAAGGTGTCCATGAAGGACTGGAAGGTGTGATTCTTAGTATTCACAACCTTGAGATCCGCCAACTTGTCTTCTCTCGCGTCCTTGCAGTGTAGTCGGACCAATGACAGGGCGATGTCAGCGCCACAGCGAGCGGACGACTTCTTCCATTCCTGCACTGGCCAGGGGTCTTATTTAGTCGAGTCATTGATGACCCACAAGTATAGGGGATCTACCGTAGTCCTTTCGATAAGTAAGAGTGTCGAACCCAATGAGGAGCAGAAGGAAATGATAAGCGGTTTTCAGCAAGGTATTCTCTGCAAGTACTGAAATAAGTGGTAACAGATAGTTTTGTGATAAGATAAATTGTAACGAGCAACAAGTAACAAAAGTAAATAAAGCGCAGCAAGGTGGCCCAATCCTTTTTGTAGCAAAGGACAAGCCTGGACAAACTCTTATAATAGGAAAAGTGCTCCCAAGGACACATGGGAATATCGTCAAGCTAGTTTTCATCACGCTCATATGATTCGCGTTCGGTACTTTGATAATTGCATATGTGGGTGGACCGGTGCTTGGGTGTTATTATTACTTGAACAAGCATCCCACTTATGATTAACCTCTATTGCAAGCATCCGCAACTACAACAAAAGTATTAAGGTAAACCTAACCATAGCATGAAACATATGAATCCAAATCAGCCCCTTACGAAGCAACGCATAAACTAGGGTTTAAGCTTCTGTCACTCTAGCAACCCAACATCTACTTATTACTTCCCAATGCCTTCCTCTAGGCCCAAATAATGATGAAGTGTTATGTAGTCGACGTTCACATAACACCACTAGAGGCTAGACAACATACATCTTATCAAAATATCGAACGAATACCAAATTCACATGACTACTAATAGCAAGACTTCTCCCTTGTCCTCAGGAACAAACGTAATTACTCACAAAGCATACTCATGTTCATAATCATAGGGGTAATAATACGCATAAAGGATTTGAACATATGATCCTCCACCAAATAAACCAACTAGCATCAACTACAAGGAGTAATCAACACTACTAGCAACCTACTAGCACCAATCCCGGACTTGGAGACAAGAATTGGATACAAGAGATGAACTAGGGTTTGGAGATGAGATGGTGCTGTGAAGATTGTCGGCGTTCTGGGAATGGGGGTACCCAGACTTGCCTGCCTGCGGCCTGCGGCGTGGCTCAAGGAGCGGCCCAATACGGCCCATCTTCATCAACACATGCTCAAGACCTTCGTGAGGGGCCAAGCCTCGCGGGGCGGACGACGGGAGGCTTCCTCGGGCACGGCCTCATTAGCCTGGCTTGCGAGGAGGCGGAGAGATCAAGGCGGGGTACCTCACGAGGTGCTCATGACACAAGCCATGACAACCAAGGCCAGGCGGGCATTGGCCTGCGCAGAGTCCTTGTTTCCTCTTTGGTGCAAAGGGGGCAAGCGCAGGTGAGAGTATCAAGCAAAGGCAACCATTTTGGTGCAACAAGACCAAGACCAGCAGGACGGCAGAACGGAGGTCATCGTGGAGCCCAAGCCAGCGTCATCATTAGGGTCTTTGCCAGGCGAGGACCAACTTTAGTCAGGATAAGTGTACTAGATGTTCCCCTTCAAAATGGCCAATTGTTGGCGCCCTTCCCGCTCAATATTTGGGAAGAGGCCCGGGGCCTTCGCCTATAAATAGGACTAGCCACCCACAGGGTAGAGGGATCCGCATCTGCAGACGGAGGAAGCTAGAGGCATCTGATACACACAGAGAGAGAGAGAGGCGACTGAACTCCCCTAGCAGTTCATCGCTCCAGCCAAGAACAGACCCTCGCGAGGCTGTTCTTCCATTGTACTATTCATCATCAGCCCCTGAGGGAATCCACACACCACAAACTGGAGTAGGGTATTACACCACAATGGTGGCCTAAACCAGTATAAACCTCGTGTCCTTTGTGTTGTTCCTCGTGTAGTTTCGATCCTTGCGAGGCGGCGAGACATGGGTCGGCAGGGGGTGTGATCTCTGCGTGCACCCCAGAGTTCGAACTTTGAGGGTCTGCCGGAATACGAAATCCGACATTTGGCGCGCCAGGTAGGGGTGCGCCGGAATCTGCCTTCCGTCGCCTTGTGTTTTGCCGCCCGTCCCATCCATGTCAGACGCTCGTCGAGCCCGCGCCGAGCACCGGGCCACCCTCGCCACTCGCGTCGCCCAGACAGCCCCCGTCGGCGGGCGCCCCCACCATTCCCTGTTGCCTGCCGTCAACGCTGCCACTGGCCCGACAGGGAACGAGCAGCAGGCATCATCCCTGCATCCTTCGGTGCGGCGAGAAGGCCACACCGCCACCCCGTGGCTGACTCTAGCCGGTTCCTACTCCCACGCCGGTCGCGCTCCTGCGGACACGCACGCTGCGCTGCTCCTGGCGCGGGAGCTCCAGCACTACTGTCCCGTCGACGACCTCTACGACGATTGGCTCGCCCGCATCACCGAGCTCATCAGCCGCTGGGGCTCCGTCGCCATCCTCTCGCTGCACGCGCCCGCCCTGCTTGGCGACGAAGTTCGGGGCACCTCAGCCACCTCCCCCTCAAGAAGGCGCCTTGGCCCCAAGGCGCGTGGCCCCGGGGTGGAACCCACTCCGCCCGGCGCCAGCACAGCAAGAGAAGAGCTGCCAAGAGATCCCTCATCCCCAAGAAGCCGCCCGTGTGCTCCCCGCACCGGCCTGGCACAAACGCGCTCCTGCTCCAGCGCATCAAGACCCCGCGCTACACCTAGCGGCAGCGCACAGAGACCCGCAAGATCAAGCTCTCCGTCACCCAAGGCCTCCTGCGGCCACTGCAGGCTGTCGTGCCTTCACCGCCGAGCTGCGCAGTGTGGCCTGGCCGGGCAAGTTCAAGCCAGACCTGCCCCCGCACTACGATGGCACGGCTGACCCTGCGGAGTTCCTCCAGCTCTATGAGCTGGGCATCGAAGCCTCCAACAGGGACGAGAAGGTCATGGCAAACTGGTTCCCCATGGCGCTCAAGGACGGCGCCGCCCACGCTCCTAAACCCAGCTCTGGCACGATATCCTCTGGGACGAGATGCGCACCGATTCATTGCCAACTTCCAAGGCACCCGCGACGGCCCCGCCATGGCGACTTGCGCCGCGCATCAAAGCAGCCGGAGAGACCCGCAGAAGTTCATCGGCGCAACAGCGCCGCCTTAAGATCCCCAAGGTGTCCGAGGAGGCCATCATCTCGGCCTTCTCCGACGGCGCGTGTGACGATCAAGATGAAGGAGGATCTCGCGATTCATGAGGACTGTGCACCTCCTGGAGCTGTTCAACATGGCGACCAAGTGCGCTAGGGCTGAGGAAGGGCCTTTCCTCCTCGAGCTGCCACCGCCGACCTGAAGAGAAGAAGCCCAAGGCCAAAGGCGTGAAGCGCAAGGGGCTGCCGTGCTTGCAGCAGAGCCGACACCTGCGCGCAGGATCAGCCCTGAGTCGTCCAAGGGCAGCCGGTACTGCGTGTACCACGACCTCCACACCCACAACACCAACGAATGCCAAGAGCTCAGGGCCGTGCGAGACGTGCGTGCGGGCCGACACCCCGAGCGCAGCGACCGGGGCTATGGCCGAGGAGGAGGAAGAGGTGGAGGACGATGGGAGGACCATGGCCCTCGCCAAGGGTGGCGTGACCGACCTTGCGAGGACCACTGGCAGGACCAGTCTCGTGAGGGAGGTTGGAGGGACCCACCTCGCGAGGGGGGATGGAGGGATCAGCCTCGCGACGATCGCCCACAAGGCAACGCTGGCCTCCCTCCTCTGCCACCACATCCGAGGAGGAATGAAGACCATCATCAGGACGAGGGGGCTGGAGGCTTCCAGGAGCCGCGTGCAATCGCTTGTATCTTGGGCGGCGCTCAAGCCCCGGCCTCTCAGCGCATCTTCAAGCAGTTTGCTCGCGAAGTGAATGCAGTCCTCCCAAAGCTTGAGGCCACACGCCTCTCAGGTGGTCAGCATGCGCTATCACGTTCAGCTCAGCGGATCAGCTCGAGTCTTGCGACCACGGCGAGTCCTCCGATGCTTTGTTCCCCAATCATCAGCAATGTGCAAGTCACCAGGACCCTCATCGATGGCGGAGCAGGGCTCAATGTCCTATCCGTCGAGACGTTCAACAATCTCCAAGTGCCCTACAATCAGCTGAAGCCGACCAAGCCTTTCTTAGGAGTCACTGATGGTTCCACGGTTCCGATAGGGCAGCTCCGCCTTCCTGTTACCTTCGGGAAGCACGATAACTACCGAACCGAGCTCATTGACTTCGACGTCGCTCACATCCGCCTGCCGTACAATGCCATCCTCGGGTACCCAGCCCTGGCCAAGTTCATGGCCGTGACCCATCACGGTTACAATGTCCTCAAGATGCCAGGAAGCGGTGGAGTCATCACGGTGCCTTGTGAAGAGAGAGACGTTGTGTGTTCTCTGGAGCATGCTTTTCAAGCCGCAACAATTGAAGACCCAGATCACAGGAGCGAAAAGGCTTCCCGAGGCTGCTCCTAAGAAGAAGAAGACATCGCCTGGCCCGACCCCTCGGGAGGCAGGCCCCTGGAGTCGCGTGCATTGGGGCACCTCCTTCTGTCGCATAGGAAGGCGCGCCTGGCGCCCTCCTCGAGCAAGGCTCGAGGGCTCTCTCCTGGAGGGCCATTGTGACACCCAAAATTTTGACCTTGTTTTATTAATTAAAATTTTGCCAGGAAATTAAAACTTTTGTTTTCTGGGCTCCCTTTTGATTTTTGAAACTTTTTCTCCCTTGCTATTATGGAGTTTTCCCCCATAGAGACAACTTTTCAGATATGTTATTGGACTTGTTTAACCTCTCAAGAAAAACTTTTCTTTTATTAGTAAGACTAATTACATAATTATTTTGCTTGATCTTTGTTTTCTTGAAAAAATGGTTTTCAAGGTTATATGGCCCTATTTGAACTACAACCAGTTGATATATTTATCTAAAAATCCCACAAAAATTTGGAGAGGTCATGTGATGTTTTTAAATCACTTTTAATCAAAAATATCTTTTAATCTTGAATTATTTTGAGTGCTACACATGTTTTCTTCTCTGGTCCAGAGAGCAACTTTGCACTGCAACCCTTTTAAATAATTCTTTCTAGCCTCCACCAAAATTATGGGATGTCAGTAGGAGCATATCATTCCCCTTTGTGCAAAAACCCAGTTATGTTCTTTGAAAATTTTGAGTGAATCATTCTCATTTCCATTCTGGTCCAACTTGAGGTTTTGTACTACAACTATATTTTAACTTGCTCATTTTGCTGTGATTATCCCTCCTACTTGTAGCCATCCCTACTAAACCCTTAAGTCCAGGAGAGTGGACCCATAGGATGATTCTAAGTGCTTGCAACATTGCCATTTGCTTTACTGTCCGAGAATGGAAGTTTTGCAAAACTTGCACTAGCAAGTTTCTCCTTTCTCGCAAACTAACTTCACCACTCCCTCTTGCATCCAAAGAGACCCCACTATGGAAGTTTTGGCCACTCCAAGAATTGCCTAGATGCCTTTGGCATTTTGACAAACACCCTATGTGCATGTCCTGAATTGGCATGATCTCAAGTCTACACTATGAACTTGCACCTCGATCAAACAAGCATGTCCACTAGACTCCCGTTACTCTTAACCTAGATCTGCTAAATGCCAGCCTCACCCAAGCTCAGAGCATGCTCGGCATTTCGTCGAAAGCACGCCCCTGCACGCCCAGAGCTTGAGCAGAGCGTGCGTTAGCACGCCACATGCGCCGAGCCGACACGCTGGCCCCCACGGCTTTGTCCCGCTCTGCAGCACCACGCGACGCGCTCCCGTGCTCACCGCAACACGCCAAGCCGCCGCCACTCCCTAAGCGAATAGCGCTAGCCGCCATCGTCGCCCCGACAGCCCTCGCTCATGTCGGCGCCGTCGAAACCTTCCCGCTTCGCCACAGCCCTGGCACAGCCCGAGCTCATCCGCAGCTTTGTCCGCAAGCCCTCGTCGCCGCCACGTTGCCCTACAGCACATGTAGAGGCGGTTCGCCGCCGTTCTTATCTCCGCCGCCACGGAACCGACCTCGACGAGCTATAAAGGAAGCCGGAGCTCATACAAGCCTTGAGCAGCCTCATACCACCCCAACGACACCCCCACAGCCCGCAATCGTCTGGAAACGCCGTCTTCCTCATCTCCGCAACCACGGCCGCCGCCATCTGCCTCGTTCACTCCGGCGCCCAGAGCCTCCCCTCTCCGTTCTCTTCACCAAGAGCTACCTCATCCTCCCGTGAACCATTTCCCTAATCAATTTGGTTCGGGAGCCATCGCCGCCACAAAATCACTCCGTCACAAAGCCACCTCTCCTGTGAGCTCGCCCGCCGCAACTCCCTCCACCCGGTGACCTGCGACCACTGGAAGGACCGCCTAGGAGTGGCGGATCCATCCTCGCACTCGACGCCCGATTGTGGCATTTCTTTTAAAGCCCTTTATGTGGTGTCGCTCGGGCCGCCCGACCGTGGCATTTCTTTTAAAGCCCTTTATGTGGTGTCGCTCGGGCCGCCCGATTATGGCATTTCTTTTAAAGCCCTTTATGTGGTGTCGCTCGGGACGCCCGACCGTGGCATTTCTTTTAAAGCCCTTTATGTGGTGTCGCTCGGGCCCGATCGTGGCATTTCTCGTTATTTACTTCATAAATTTTGATACTACTATATCTTTACACATTCATAACTAACTTGCTTGCACGCATCATAGTTACATTTATCTTGTGACCGACGTCATGAGCATCATATATTTTCCATCACACCATAGATATGTTATACTGTGTTCTTAACGTTTGCGAGTACATTCAAAGTACTCACGGCTTGTCCTCGGCTATTGTCTTGGCCAGATTTTTCTTGCGGAGAGGAGCGATGCGACGACAGCCCCGAACCTAAGCAATGGAGATAGCAGCCACGCGAAGATAGGAATTAACCTGGTCGGCTGTTCTGTGGGAAATGGAGTCCCATAGATACCGATGATCCACAAACCGCTTCGCCATCAACCACTAGAAACCATTTGTTGTACTCACAGGCGAATGGTCTTGTACTACATATTTTGTATTTTGCTTGGAATTTACGTATCAAGTTGGAGCCTCATCATTAACAGATAATCACGGGGCTGATGAGCACGACGATCTTTTTCGAAATTGATTTCCGGAAAACCGGTCGTGACAGACTTGGTATCGAGCCCAGTGACCATTGGCTAATCCTATCTTAGCCAGGTCGACAAACTTAGGCAAACCAACCCACCAGGCCATAACCAAAACCCAGCCAAGCTTTCGTGCAAGATAGCCACACGGTGACCCGACATTTTAGGCGTTCGGTGCCCAACCTACCAACCTAGCTTGTCGATCACGCCGATAACCAGCACCGGGATGTCTCCCCACAAGCGTGCGAGGAAGACTCCGTCCCTTTTTCTATAAAAGGGCACGCTAACCCAAAGACCTGGCGCCTTCCCCAACCTAGCCACAATGCACGGCCCCATAGTGCACAATGAAACCACAGCAACCAACCTTGGAGGTTTTGTGACCATCCTCATAAACCTCACCCGTCGTGCCTATCGTTAGAGGAGCCACGAGTATGTTGTGTACCAAGGACCCATGGCGGTGAAGACCGTCACCTGGGCCCTTGTGCACATCTACGGTAGGGGTCTAGCGCCCAACGCCCTCTGAGTTCACCGGAAGAACAACTTCCTTTGAGCCACAAGCCATTCAACTAGCTGCTCGAGAGGCTATAGTTCATCTCGTGCACTTATCGCCCGAGTTAAGCGTCGCTCGTTCCACTACTACCCCTGCACGAAGGGTATGGTAGACCACCCTAGTTGCCAGCGGAGATCACGAGATGGATCCGCATTGTTGCACCTAGTGCGCTATGTAAGTGCACTAGAGGCATTTTCGACCAGATCACCATTGATCGATCGCAGCTCGAGGAGAGCTGGTTCGTCGGACCCAGCTAGAAGAGAAGCGAGCCCGGCGCCGACAACCCGATCGTCTTTGTTTGGACAGCCGATCGAGACCACGAGGGCAACTCCAGCCATCAACCGAGATGCCTTGATGACCCCGAAGTGCCGTCACCTTTTGGGAACACACTCCAACGGGTTGTGGCCAACAATCCCGTGATGGTCATCATCGCTACCCGACCGCTGTCGTTCCTCCGCCATCTCCGACTAATTCGGCGGTGAGACACGTGGAAGACTCAACATCCACCGGTAGCGCCCGTTTAGACATAAGCGAAGTAGACTAAGCCGTCGCGAATGGTACCGAGTCTTAGTGTATCCTTACTTTGTAGTCATGCAACCGTGTATATTAACGCAGCCTGTTGACGTGCCCCTATTTTAATAGAATGGCCTTGCGTATTTTGTCAGCACGCAATTGCATAATTTCCGGGCACAGCTACCAAGACCAACCTTGACGGCAACCACAGTAACACGTCTCTTTATGAGATATGTGTATCTCCGGCACGGACCCGACTCTTGAGGTGTCTGGCAGATTTATTACCTTTCACCACGGTAAATGAACCAGCCGGATGCTATATAAGAAGGCCACCTTGTGACCTTACCCGGCAACCCTCACCTCGTGCACCACTCTCACAACCATCTCTTGTCATGCCGAGCCATAGCATTCATCGAGAACCCCGGATGCAACCCGGTGGCTTTGTCAAAATATTGTGGGACTTTACCCGCGCATACCATGGGTTCTACCCAGCCACCCAAATCTGAGCTGTTCAAAACAAGGATCACCCCATCCACCTCGAATCTTGCTCAGATGCTTCGCATTTTCGAAAGCACGCCCTGCACGCCAGCCGAAAGCAGAGGCCGCTTGGCACGCAATGCGCCGACCGACACGCGCCCCCACGGCTTTGTCCCGCTCGCAGCACCACGCGACGCCGCCCGTTTCACCGCAACACGCCACCGCCACCTCGGCGCTGCCTAGCCGCCATCGCCGCCTGACAGCCCGCCATGTCGGCCCCTCGAGTTTCCCGCCCACCTCGCCTCGCACAGCCGAGCTCATCCGCAGCTTTGTCCGCGCCTCGCCGCACGCCGCTTCTAAGAAGAGAGGCGTTCGCCGCCGTTTATTCCCGCCACAACCGACCTCGACGAGCTATAAAAGGAAGCCCGAGCTCATCAAGCCTTCGTGCAGCCTATACCACCCCAACGACACCACAGCCCGCAATCGTCCGGAACGCCGTTTTCTCATCTCCGCAACCACGTTGCCGCCATCGCCGTTCACTCCGCGCCCGAGCCTCCTCTCCGCTTTTCACTAAGAGCTACCTCATCCTCCCGGAACCATTTCTAATCAATTTGGTTCGGAGCCATCGCCGCCACAAAATCACTGCCACCGGTCCTCTCCGCCGGAGCGCCACGCAACTCCCTCCACCCCGTGACCTCAATGACCACGTAGGACCGCTTAGGAGTGGCGGATCCATCCTCGACTCAGACGCCACAGGGACGCCGCCCACGATCGCCGACTCTGCCGGACAGAGGAAGAGGAGGAGGGCGATTAGTCACTCGACTAGCGGGCCCCCGACCCACTGCCGGTGACTTTCCGCCCCACGCTGGATAAGGATACGAATGGCGCTTCCCCAAAGCGCAATCCTCCAAACGCTTTTTCTTGCTTTATTTAAAAACCAGATTTGACCGTAACTTCGACTGGTTATATTTTTTAAAAATAACTCCAAATGAATTAATTTTTTCCCACCTCTCTCAAATTTCATCTAGTTTATTTTAAGATTTATTTGAAAATTCTCCAAACAACTTTTGGTGCTGTTTTATTTTGTGTGTTAATTTTTATATTGCTAAAATAGGGATTTTGAAGAGAGGGAAAACATTCAAATGTTTCAAGTGCACCCTGCCTTTCCACACGCTGAAGGCAAGCATTCTGAACCCCGCATAATTTTTTTGGTGTGTTTGTTGACACGCTTATAACACCACCTTCTTTCAAGGACTCGTTATTTCATGTGATATGATCATTTGCATGGATGCATATTGGTGATTTCCATGTCGTTGGAGATGAGTATATTTGTGATGGTAATCATCCTCATGTATCTTGCATACATGCCGAGAGAAGTCCGGGAAAGCCTCCGCCTTGGGTAGGTGTGAGCTTGTCGCCGGTCTCCGCTGGACGGGTATGTCCGTATGGCATGATAAGATATGATGAGTGTTGATTGCATTGGTTGAAATGTATTTGTTATACATGTCATACAGAAAACTATAAACCTCCCGAGTCGATCAGAGATCGAGTCTTGTTCCAAAGAATCCCCACACTTGTTTCAGGCTACCACTTGTCCCTGCCATGTAAGGGTACGGTTCAGAATTTGTCAACCCCTTTCTAGCACACACCGCATGTAGGGGCCGGATGAGGGTACCATGGCCCCGATTAAAGCCACCATCCGTCTGGGGCATGGGTGTTTCCGTTGGGACCGAGAGGGAGGCCACCCTTAGTGCCAAGATATAAATTTGATCCCATGCTACTCGAGGTTGTAGCCTCCCACTTAGAGTTTGCTTGACAAGTGTCGGGTGATTCTGCATACGAGTGAGTTAAGCCGTGTGCAAGTCGTGTGTTTTCATTTAAAAGATCGAAGCGAATTAGTCCCATGGACTAAAGGAACTGCTATCGGGTAAAGAGTACATCCTCCGCAGAGATCAAAACCTATTCAATAGCCGTGTCCATGGTTATGACTAAGCCGGACGGTCAAGTGTCGGTCTTAGTGTCGGCTCGGAGGCTAAACCGTTAAACCGTAATCGAACAACATGGACTCGTGACTTGTGACTCATGATGATTATGATTATTGTTATCGCTGACTAACCCGTGATATTATTGTTATTATTGAGTATCTCGATGGTTCTACCTCCGGGTACTCACTATGATTGTTCATTTATTTTAAAAGCCCTTTATGTGGTGTCGCAGACGCCCGACTGTGGCATTTCTTTTTAAAGCCCTTTGTGGTGTCGCCAGACGCCCGACCGTGGCATTTCTTTTAAAGCCCTTTATGGTGTCCGACGCCTGATCGGGCATTTCTTTTAAAGCCCTTTATGTGGTGTCGCCAGACGCCCGATCGTGGCATTTCTTTAAAGCCCTTTATGTGGTGTCGCCGACGCCCGACTGGCATTTAAAGCCCTTTATGTGGTGTCGCCGACGCCCGATGGCATTTTTTAAAGCCCTTATGTGGTGTCGCCAGACGCCCGACTCGTGGCATTTCTTTAAAGCCCTTTATGTGTGTCGCCGTACTCGATCGTGGCATTTCTCGTTATTTACTTCATAAATTTTGATACTACTATATCTTTACACATTCATAACTAACTTGCTTGCACGCATCATAGTTACATTTATCTTGTGACCGACGCCATGAGCATCATATATTTTCCATCACACCATAGATATGTTATACCTGTTCTTAACGCTTATAGTACATTCAAAGTACTCACCGGCTTGTCCTCGCTATTGTCTTGGCCAGATTTTTCGCCCGAGAGGAGCGATGCGACGACAGCCCCGAACCTAAGCAATGGAGATAGCAGCCACGCCAAGATAGGAATTAACCCGGTCACTGTTCTCGTGGGAAATGGAGTCCCATAGATACCGATGATCCACAAACCGCTCCGCCATCAACCACTAGAAACCATTTGTTGTACTCACAGTGCCGTAATGGTCTTGTACTACATATTTTGTATTTTGCTTGGAATTTCAGATTGTTGGAGCCTCATCACCTAAAGAACTGGTTGATGAGCACGACGGTCTTTTCTCGAAATTGATTTCCGGAAACCGGTCGTGACAAATCCTTCGTGACTACGGAACTGCTGATCGTGGGTGATTTTAGTACAAGCTCCAGAGTCAAAACTCCTTGAATCATCTTATCATCATCAAATTCTATACTATTCTTATCCCGACAAGTGTTTGTTGATGACGTAAAACTCCGGAGAAAGTTCATGAGTACTAAGTACGATTAATGGGATATTTGTGATGTGCTAACCCGCTTATTATTATGAGCTGAATTTTGTTATGAGTGTTGTTACATTCCTTTAAAGCCCTTTTATGCGTGTCGCCAGACGCCCGACCGTGGCATTTCTTTTAAAGCCCTTTATGCGTGTCGCCAGACGCTCGACCGGCATTTCTTTTAAAGCCCTTTATGTGTCGCCAGACCGACGCGGATTTCTTTTAAAGCCTTTATGCGTGTCGCCAGACGCTCGATCGCGGTTTTTTAAAGCTTTAGGGTTCGCCAGACGCCTGATCGCATGGCTTTTTAAAGCCTTGGACGCGATCGAGCTGTGCCAGACGCCGATGTGATATTTTATTAGAGACGTTTTCTGACAGGTGTCGCTGACGCCTGATCGCCTGATTTCATTTTTAAAGCCTTTTATTGACGCCGCCACGCCCGATCGCTGGCATTTCTTTCCTTCTATTTATTTATTTACCTTTCGAGCATCGCTTCGCATTAATCTGATCGGGTTTCATTTTGTTTATGTTGTTGATTTTCATGACTACCGCTTCCTTTTTATTTATTCCGATGCTAATATACTGTTCATGCATTGGTGTATTATCAAGACGATTTCATGCATGCATTTGTCATATCTACGTCTGAACGGTCTTGGTAGTACTTTTAAAGTACCACCGCTTGTTGATTTGGCCGATGTCGACGAGGCGATCTCATGGATGAAGAGTTGATAGCGAGTCCGACGCCTAGAGGAGTCCTACCAGTCCGCGGGCACTTTGGTTTTGGTATTGTACTATATCTCGCTACCCAAATAAATTCACCGAGCCTCACCGACGCCGCAAACATTAAGAACACGTATAACATATCTATGGTGTGATGGAAAATATATGATGCTCATGACGTCAACAAGATAAATGTAACTATGATGCGGCAAAGCAGTTAGAATGTGTAAAGATATAGTAGTATCAAAATTTATGAAGTAAATAACGAGAAATGCCATACTAGGCCCGAGGACACCACATAAAGGGCTTTAAAAGAAATGTCATACGCAAGGCCCGAGCGACACCACATAAAGGGCTTTAAAAGAAATGTTACCGGCCCGAGCGACACCACATAAAGGGC